>JAOUQZ010000017.1:4766826-4782997 GCA_028564935.1 Neosilurus hyrtlii | reverse complement strand
AGAGAGAGAGAGAGAGAGAGAGAGAGAGAGAGAGAAAGGTTTCGGTACAGATGAAGTTTTCATTTGGAAGCATCTTCATCGATCCAAAGGCACAGTGATATCAGGACTTTCTGCGTCTAAAGGTGGCAACATAAAGCTAATTCTGATCATCTAAAAAACTAACAAAATTGGAAGGTAGCATGTCTTCAGGGAGACTTAGCTAAACCTCCCCCTGACCTTGGAGGCCCTTCCAAAGCCACACCCCCTCCCTTTACAACACACACAAGCTTCATCCCTGAACGGAGAGAGGATTTACGCTATATAGTCTCATTCGGCAGCAAGAAACACCTATTGTTTTCGAAACTTGGAATAAATTTTGCAGCAGTAACAGTGACTCTGACTGCAGGTTGCTGGACCAGTAAAACGGCATACAAGCGGGAACACACTGTAGCATTTGACGTGATATTTCCTAGCAGACCTCAAGATCAGACTGGACAGTGTTTTTACAGCATTAGTTGCCACAGATGAGGTTTTGTTTGTACCTTTTTAAGATCTCCCAAGTTACTGATAGTGGTCGTGGTGTAAAGACCATTTCAACCAATACAACAATCTGTGTATACAGCTAAAAAAATTACTCACCACAGCTTTAAGGAATTCTTTTTCTTTTCCAGATTGATGTTTAACACACACGAAGGAATGTACTATCTGCCCTCTTTCTCACACACACACACACACATACACACACACACACACACACACGGTTACGATTGGTTAGCTTTGCTCTGAGAAAAGAGTAATTTCATCCCAGAAAACATAGACAATTACACACTCTTAACTCTTGGCCAAGATCCTCAAGATCGGGTCAATGACTTGATTCCTGATGTACCGATTGGGAGCCAAGAAGCTGTTGGCTTTTTTTTAAAAATCCACCGTGAGTTTATTAAACCAGAAAACAGAATACATATAGATGTTTTCCCTGATCAAATTTTCCATTTCAAAATATCTCGCAAATCAGAAACACAACCCATTTCTTACACAGCGCACTATTCCCAACAGCCTCGGAATGGAAAACATTGAGTCAGTAGGTTACTCGATGACATCACTTCAAGCAATAAAAAATAGCCGACCACTGCCAGAAAAGGAAATCCCAATGTTTGTGTGTGCTTACTCACTAGATAAGGCTGATAAAACCCAGAGTCCTACTCCACACAGGGCTGATGATTACACTACTCAATGTCAAACATGGGCTTAGCAGCGCTATCGAAGTTCGACATGTCACATCCGTTTAGATTCGCTCTGAACATATAGCAAATCCAGGCGTGCCCGGGGTGTGTCGTGGAGGGTCTGGAGTGTTGCGGTGAGAAACTGGGAGCAAGGAAAAGAACACAGATATCTCCCTCCTCTTGGTGACGTCGCAGCTCCTCCAGGCGGTGACTCACCAGGGAACGCTTGCTCTGCTCTGATGCAGCATTTAAAACAAAACAAGGTGACTGTACAGGATATGACAAAGTGCTAAGGGAAGCGCACACACCAATCTTCCCATCTATTTCCGTTAATAATCCCACTTATCCAGATTCCCAGTTCACCAAGTACACGACACTCCTTTAAGGGTTAAAGTACAACACGTTAAATCATATCCTAAGCGCTTTTGTTCCCACATCCTTTAGGGTTTCCATTAACAAATGTTTGGCTACGGTCCTTTTTGTAAGTCGAAGGCTCTTTTAAAAATCCCAATCCTCTTTTCTTACACGCACAATATCGGCGACGGCTTTAAAATTAGAACTGGACCAGCTGTCGGTAAAATACCTAAAGCCGTCCACACCCTCTCCAAACAATCAGAGCACTAATAACCTGATCCAGCAAGGCCCTCAACGCCAGGGCACGTTTTCTAGAGCGGCAGGCGCAAGAATCGTCTTCTTCCGAACAGAAAGACTTACTACGATTATCTTCTCAATAGTCACAGCTTGCATGATGTCACACGTGTGTATGAGTAGTATGTAAGAAAACCTTATAAATACTAATTTATTATGTTATTCTTTAATAAATGAAAGATTCTGTGTTATTGTTGGCAATCTGCTCTGGTATTATAGGAATAAATCACATCTGGACGTAGGGTTCCTGATTAATCAAGGTCGAGGTGGCTACCCCATCCTGTAATTGATTGGTTTCCTATAACCGCACATCCCAACAGCTTTTATTTCTGGTAGCACAGGTGTTACTGACCACTGCATTAAATCCCAGCATGCACTGACCCTTTTAAATATTATTTCTAGAGTAGAAAAGGGGAAGAATATTTTTTGGAAATTTTTATGGGAACTAAAGATGGGGAATCTGAAATATTCTATGCTGGGTATAAGAATTTTCATGGGAATTAACATGGATATTTGGCATTTAACTGAAAATTTTGCATAATTTACACAAACCTCATCACAAACACGCGTATACACACACACACACACACACACACACACACACATCTATATAAACATTTTGCTTTGCAGGCATGAATGCAAACATTTCTAATACAAATTTTAAACCTATTTCTGACTTTTACACAGCGCAGGGTGGAAAGTCAACTGAACTTGCATTAGGGCTGGGCAATATATCAATAACTTATCGTATCGTGGAACGATCGCTTATATCGTCAGATAACTGAATCTCGTGATTCAACAGAAATATCACCTTTAATCGAGTAACTGACTATATTATTTAGGTTATAATGCCCAGCCCTGGCTTTAACTGGCAGAATTATAAAATATACAATATATATTTTTAAAAATTATATATTGTGATAAATATCAATATAAATTAATATTAATAAGCCATACTTTCAACCTAAATTAACCGTATATCTGCACATTTACCTTAGGAGTACAACAGAAACTTTAAGCTTGACAAAAACAGTGATTTGGTTTATAGTGTGATAAATACACAGAGATTGATGTATGAAATGATATGAAATAAAAATAATCACGCTTAATCCCACCTCCCCCCCCCCGTTTTGACTAGCTCCAATTTGCATTAAATCTTTTAACCATGATTATGATTGAAAATGTTCCCCCCACCTACATTTACTTTCCCTGTTATAGGAGAATTTTAACTTTAAAATTTCCACTTTAGTCCCGTTCCTCCCCATATATTCCAACATAATCAATTTAATTCCCGCGCAGTTTCGTCTCAGTTGTAAAGAATCCTAAATACTAATAACGTGAGTGGGATTAGAAACGGACTACATTGTAAAAAATAAGATGGCACACGTGAAGAAAATCATGTCCGTTGTGCTGTTTGTGCTTCAGAGGTGCTAAACGCTGGCGAATAAGAGTAACATGCCTGAGTACGCACCAAAAACTTCTAGCCTGAGCCTAGTTTAACACAAATCATCTGAAGCAGTGTTTGAATACTTTCCATGTATTTCAGTATTTTACACCCACCCACACACACACCCACCCACACACACACAGACAGACAGACAGACAGAGAAACAGAGACTGACAGACAGAGAGAGAGAGAGAGAGAGAGAGAGAGAGAGAGAGGGTGAGAGAGAGAGCGACAGAGACAGACAGAGTGAGACAGAAAGAGAGAGACAGAGAGTGAGAGAGAGTGAGGCTGACAGAGAGAGAGAGAGAGACAGAGAGAGAGAGAGAGAGAAAAAGAGACAAAGAGAGAGAGAAAGAGACAGAGAGAGAGCGAGAGCGAGAGAGAGAGAGAGAGCGAGCAAGAGAGAAACAGAGAGCGAGAGAGAGTGAGGCTGACAGAGAGAGAGAGAGAGACAGAGAGAAAGAGAGAGAAAAAGAGACAGAGAGAGAGCGAGAGAAAGAGAGAGCGAGAGAGCAAGAGAGAGACAGAGAGCGAGAGACAGACAGAGAGCGAGAGAGACAGAGAGCGAGAGAGACAGAGAGCGAGAGAGACAGAGAGCGAGAGAGACAGAGAGCGAGAGAGACAGAGAGCGAGAGAGACAGACACACAGAGAGAGACAGAAAGAGAGAGGCTGACAGAGAGAGAGAGAGAGAGAGAGAGAGAGATTGGGACGCCATGTTTCTGTCCGTGCGGCCATTCAGTCCATTCATACTCTCTCTGGAGTAAATGCCCTATTTGTCAAGGGAGTTTTTTACATTTCTGAGTAACCTGAAGCAAGCAGGTCTGGGAAATAAACAATTAAGTCGACCTCATCGTTCCACTTAGAGAAAGCGAGGGTTCACCTGTTCAGGCAATGTGAGCTGAAGTGCAGTGAGTCAATCAATCTGAATAATCAGGAAGTATCACTAATGTGTGATTTTAAATAAATAAATAAATAATCTGGGCTAGCTTTGGGTTGTGGTTGCACAAGTACTGATATCCTTGACGGCCTCTGAAAAGCAGACTGGATGGTGAAATAATTATCTGTCACTTTATATTAGTCACGGTGAATAAATTACACGGTCATACCGCACACTATCTCTGTCTTGATGCTGGGGGGTGGCGGGGGGGCACTGCTGCATACGAGCACCTGCCAAGAGCCGTAAAACAAAAATGTCAGTGAACGCTATATCACAAAGTTAAATTAAGGTTCGGTGAGCATAGTCAATAGGTTATAAAAGGTTATTACCAAGTATTTTATTTCACCTTCTTTTCATGTTAATTCTTTTTGTAATTCTTTTTTCCAGGCATATCCCGGACCGTTTCATGCAAACCTACATTTTTTAAGCTTTGCTGTGTATACACTGGAATTAGTTCCTATTGCTGGGGTCTGACACAACAGCAGGTGGAGAGAATGTCCTGTAATGCTTCTTTGGTGAAATCAGACTACCAATTTCTTCTGTCACTTCCTCCAGTAAGTCTAGACACAGCCCAGACATGACTCTTGCTTTCCGGGACTGTTTTTGGCATCCCTTCCAGTGACACCCCACCACCACAGACACACAATCAACCTACCAGAATGCTGAGAAAACACCTCGTTGATGGGAGAGTTTGGAAGACTTGGCTATAGAAACCACTCTTTAGAACCGTGGTGAGCAGAAAAGCATCTCAGAAACAACCTCAGGTAAAATACAAAACTCCAGCAGATGGCAGGGTCAGTTACCATGAATCCATGGACTCAACCTACCTCAACCAATACCAGTCAAGCATGGTTTGAAAGTAATGGCGATGTCTAGCATCATAATACACCGAAGTCACACCGCACAAGTCAGTCCGAACTGGTTCCATGAACATAATACATGCTTCAATGGCCTCCCCAGTCACCAGAGCACCTTTGCGGTGTGGTAGAACATGAACATGCAATGACATCACGGCACCTCCTGGAGCAGAGTCTCAATGGAACGAATTTTAACACCATGCCGCAAAGCTAATATCCTGGGTAAGGGTATATTATTGCTGGTAAGTTTTAGTAAAACTATGTTTTATGAAAACCCTATAAGAGTACTAAAAAAAGATATATACCAAGACAGGCCACAGAGAAAACACACAGACGTGCCGACAGTCTTCTAAGGAGCATTCAGGAATCCAGATAAACTTCTTTACCGATCTAGGCAGCACTAACAAGCCCTATACTGGTCCAAATTAGGTTTAGATTTTCTTATTAACACACAACCGAGTTTAAAAGCAGGCAAGGTAAAGCACTGCTTCAAATTCCCTGCAGCTTCAGTGTCCCAGGAAGCACCAAACCTGAGCAACGTTAACCAAACGCAAGGCAGACTGGTGGGTGAAACTTCAGAATCTTCCAGCACGTGGTGGAAAGTGTTGATAGTTTAGACAGAAACCGTCACTGAGCCGTGCACTTCGTTAAGCAATAGCTCTGTGGCACAGGAGCACCGAAGCTAGTCCCACTGGATTAACACACACACAGTAAGTAAACAGAGCAAGACAAATGCGGACCAAACTGGTTTTCTCAGTTTGCATGTGAGGAGCTTATTCCTGAGGGAAACCCTGAGGCTGAGTAGTAAAGCAGCTCGACCAGACATCACGAACAGGCTGCACACGAGGACAAGAAGCATGAAAAACCCTTGACAAGACGTCTGTCTTCATCAACTGCATGAGGTTTATTTGATGTTACGTGTTCCCCTGAAACGTTTAACCACACAGCCGTGACCAAAAACACTTTAAAGTGCGGGACTTATTACGGATTTGACATTCTTACAAAATGACATCCTAACTTTGCCTGCGTTTGCACAGGGATCGGAAAACCCTGACATGGTGCACTCTTTAAACCGAGAAAGAAACTGAACCCGTTAAATAAACATTTCAAACTGGGCAAAAGGTCAACACACACCTTCCAGGTCAGGTCAGGTCTACCTACATTTACCCCTACTTCAACTCTACACTGATTATATTTGCTGGGGTAAAAGGATGAACGCATTGCTGATACCTGATTTCCAATAACGTCTCCGATTCCCACCCTCCAGCTAGCGCTCAACAACCAAACAACTGCCAACCGCAAACACATGCTTCCTCCTACACACACAAACTCAACCCTCATATCTCTTTTTTAACCTTCTGCTCATTCAGACTCAAAGGGCAGCAAGACACATGCAGAAGAAAGCACTATCTACCCCTGCATACCTGACCTAACAGACGTCTGGGATGATCTTGTGTCACTGTGACTGAAAGGGAAGAGACAGCATGTAACCTGATGTGGGAGTTTCCGAATGCATGCCATAAAAACAAATGAACAAACCAGAAGGGTTTTATTAGCGTGGCTACGAGCTTGGATTACCTTTGGCTACGAGAACATGTTTTAAAATCCTTTAAAAGTTCAATATGTTTTATTTAGCAGAAATTAAATCAAGTGGAATACACTACTTATAAGTTTGAAGCCAGTGTGCTCTTAATGCCGGTCCCAAGTCCGGGTAAATGGTGGAGGTTTCCGGAAATCAGGAAGGGCATCTGTCCTTGTAAGGGTAATAATAATCTGTAACTACAAATTTACGCTTCATACGTTTCATTATCCTTTTATCTCTAAAAAAGAAGTGGGAACCCTTTCACCAGCCGTGCAGCTCCACTACACACTCCAGTAGGGTCGGAGCTGACAAACTTCTAAGGAACACCGACTGCCACAAACGCGTTGCAGCTATTGCTGGTAGACATGACTGTTCTGACGTATGCAGCGCAGTTGCCCACATTTCTCAGGCGAGGGCATATTCCCTCCATGTTTGCATGAACCGAATACAAAATTCGCCTGAATAGTCATGGAACTGCCGCCGTTATACCAACCGCGGCGCTCATGCATCATCCTGGCTATGTGACGCCTGTGCTTAAGGGAAAGGGAATACAGTTGGTTGAGTGCGCCGGATCCTACATAATGGAGCTTTGACGTTTGTCCATTCCGTGTAGATTTCCGGGAGCACCATTTTCGCAATGCCACTTTGGAGCAATTTCATAAAGTTGGGATAAAACATGCAATTGGAAGGAATCCAACCATTCTTGAAGAAAATTTGTTCCAGGGTGGCACATCTGCCTCATAGCGAGAAGGCCTGGGTTCGATTCCCAGCTCGGGCGTTTCTGTGTGGAGTTTGCATGTTTTCCCCGTGCTTGCGTGGGTTTCCACCGGGTGCTCCGGTTTCCTCCCACAGTCCAAAAAAACATGCACGGTAGGCTAAAAGGCTGTTCCAAACCGCCTAGATTTGAGTGTGAATGGTTGCAAGACTGTTGGTCCTGCGATGGCCTGGCGAGCTGTCCAGGATGTACCCTGCCCTCGCCCAGAGTTGGCTAAGGTGGGCACCAGCCTCCCCACGACCCTAAATGTGATTAAACGGATGAGAAAATGAATGAAATGAGAATTTGTTCCATGACTGAGGGAACATACAACAACACGGTATTAAAATGAATACTAATTAATTTTAATAAAAAATTTTAACAAAAACATGTTTAGCTCATTTTAAATTGGATGTCCTATTAGTAAATTGAGATACTAGTCAAGTAGAAAGAGGCATTATGGGTAAGACGTATGTGTGTATGTACAACATGTATGAGTCATTATTAAATACATCCTGAAAACTCAGGATTTAAAAAAAAAGTTGCTACCACGATGACAAAACGGCACCACCTCACACCTCGGGCATTGATGGTTTCTGGTTACAGTCTAGCGGAGAATTTAAGCATAAACAGAAGCCAACTTTGCACTGAACAGCAGTTTTAAAACTCAGCAATGGAACCTTGTCGGTGGGAAAGGCTTAGCACCAGCGTGATGAGCTACACTAACGAACGTCCACTCATGGAGAACCCAATACACATAATACGGGGGGAGGAGGAGGAGGAGGCTGGGACCAGTACCCCATTGCTTTTAATGAAATGGTGTTAATAATTCAGCCTTGGCTCCCAGCAGGAATTTGCAGTAGAAAGAGAAGCAGCATTAACTATTCACACCTCAAAAGCTACACAGATATGGTGGTTACATAAGCTACGCTAGGGGAGAAGGCCCAATGGGTCGGGAACAGAGGTCTCACGGCTCCTTTGTTGGAGGAGGACAATCTGTGAGCGTGGACATCTGATCATTGCCCATCTGTCTGATTTACCATGTGCATTATAGGGCATATGGGGGGGGGGGGGGGAGGGTCATCCCAGGGGATTTCAGTGTAGTATAGTATAGTTGAATACAGATCCCACATTAGTACAAAGGATGATAAGGATCTAAAAATTAAAACCACATCCTGTCAGAGTCAGTCAGGCTATGTATTATGGATAGGCAAGATGATGAACCCCCCCCAAAAAATTAAAATAAAATCACAATCCTCAGAGATATTCCCACTATACAGCTCATCAGCTAGAACGCAGACTGGAAAAATAAATTCAGATCTCAGAATTATTGGCTAGCACTTTTTGGTTATATCACACGATCAAGTGACGTTAATTCTGACGGCGCACATTTTCCTCACCACCTATTTGAAAACACGCCATCTCACACACACACACACACACACACACACACACACACACACCCTCCTGATGCCATGTGATTTTGGATTTGAAATTCACAAGACCCAGACTCATGAATTCACAGGTCAAAGTTCATCGAAATGGCACCAACAGCCCACAAAGCAGAAGTAGCTGCTACCAATAGCACATGTCCTGTGTCCTTTTCGCTTGTTTTTATTTTTAGTACAGACACCACTTCAGCTGAAAAAGCAGAACCGTGCAGCTTTCAGGTGTCTACTGCATTATTCTTCAAGGAGGTCAAAGAATTATAAATGGTAACACTGAAACAAAAAAATTACTGGCACCTCTGCAGGATTTTATGCAGACACAGAGCTGGGTTGTTTTTTTTCATTCTCCGGGGAGGTGGGGGGGTGTGGAACGGTTCAAAAGCCACACACACACTTCATGTTTTAAATCAATATACATTTACAGATACACAGAGACACAGACGGCATTAGAAATTGTTCTTGCTTTTAAATTATTGCATAATCCATAATGCACAGACATACACTAACACCACATGAAAGTCTGATTGACATGCCAAGACGTGTGTGTGTGTGTGTGTGTGTGTGTGTGTGTGTGTGTGTGTATACACACTTGAAACATGACCCCGGATCTTCATATCTCTCAGCTATTTGAATCTGAGTGCCAGTGGATGTTTCAAATGCCCACAGTGATGGCTTTAAAAGACCACCTGGCTCGCTAGCTAACTAAATCATACCCCCTGCCATACGACAGGATTGAGACACAAACATTATTGTTACACCAAAAACAAAACATTCATCTGATATTTAATTCTAAGCACAATATTTAAAAAAATCAGAGACAATTTTCATGAAACGGCTTGGATCAGGCCCTGTGATGGACTGGTGAACGTTGCAGGGAGTACCCTGCCTTCACCTAGAGACGGCTGAGATAGGCTCCAGCCTCTCCGCGACTCTAATAGGATTATGTGGTTCAAAAAAAAGAAAACGTCTAAATTAGGTTTTAAATCTGGGCTCATATCCCCCCGTGGTATGAAACTGCAACACTATGGACACGTCAGAACAGAAACGGGATTCATAACACACTGGCCTGCATGTAAAAATCGCTTTTTTTTTTTTTTTTTTTTTGCCGCGAGGCTGAACTAGTTATTACCGTTCCATAAAAATGTTCGGCAAACAAACCCAGCCTTATGAAAAAGGGGAACTACGACAGGCACATCATAATCCTGCATACAAACTGTTCCAGACACACAATGATTTAACACAAACAGGATGTTGCACATATAGAGGGAACAATGGCTTCCCCAATTTGACTTAAGATCTGACCTGTTAACCAGAGTCAAGCAACCAGCGACCGACTTCGCATAGCACTCCGGGAGTCGGATGCCTGTGCTACGGCTATTCGTTTTACACGCCCTCCAACCATTGCAGTGCATCGCATTATGCTCGATAAACCGTCTCCACCCATATTGTACAGCACGCCCGAGACTACATCAGGATACCCCTTATCCCAAGTAAATAACCGCGCATCATCCATGAGCACCTCCATCTCCACCGATCAATACACACAAATCAGCTGTGTATTACTGCAACCACTCAGGAAGTCACTTACAGTGCTCGACTCGATGCATCAAATGAACTGCAGACTTTCCTTAAAGCCATCGGCTATATTTATAGTCCTGTGCACAAACCCATACCCCACAAGTAAGGTCATTTACACCAGATATGGGCCTTTTTTCTGGAAAGAAAAAAGAAAAAAGTGAGCTACTTTTTACATCTTAGCTGCTCTGCGCGCTTGGGATAAAACCCAAATCTGTAATTAACCTCCTCCCCCACATTCACACTAGCAAGCAATAATTTGACAGACGCCTGTTAATTTTCTGACACGGAGCCGCGATTCAAGCGCCTGTAACGTCCAACAATTGTGTCAATGTTATGTTAAATAGTTATGACACGTCGTAAATCCACAACTCTGGTCGATCAACTCTACTACAAAGGTAGAATCCCTATCACTTTTTATTTCCTATTAAAAACTTGAAAAACTTTAACAAGAAATCGGATTTATGAGATCAGCTTTCCCCCGGTTTTATTACTACAGTAATAAATACAAAACGCCAAGGCTTTGAAATGATTATTTACCACAGCCGAGGTGGATAACGCGGAGTAAGTTCCTGAGAGGGACCGTCGAGGGACTGCTCAGAAACATCCGCCTAGCCTGAGAGGAATAACTGTTTTAATATATACTACACAGGAAAATAAAAAAAATCGAATTTAAACATGATTATGGTTTATTTGCGCACTCTAAACTATACAAACACTGACAGGTGGCGGAGCGTCCCAAATGATGGAAGGGAATTATTTGCTAACTTCATTTAGAAATAACTAAACTTTATTCTACACGGTTCAAAGTTTTAAAATTGTAGTAAAAAAGCTGTAAAATTATGATATCAAATCTGTACTTTTTAGAATAGCAATACTTACAGAATGGTCATAAAAATCGAACCGACACCAAAATATCGTAACAATATCGTATCGGGTTGGTTCTGCCGATTCCCATCCCTAGTGGATAATGTCTATACTATCCCAAGACCAATCAGATCATGCCGTTCCCATGTAATATGCTAAATTAAAGAATATGGTACAGTAATATATATAGCATGTTGTCTGTTTTATGGTGTCAAAAGAAAGCTGAATCTCTTTTGTTCTGTTCTCGGGAAATGGAAGGACTGCTGAAGATCTGAGTTAGCCATAATCGGTGTATAATTTTATACACAGTGGATAGAAATCTACATATAATCAGATGCTGTCAGTCAAGATTTTCATCAAAGTGTGTAATGCTAAATATGCTAAATTTGGATGCAACCAACAGAACACTCTTCTCTCAAGGATATTCTCGGGAATTACTTTGTGCTGCATATCTTCTGATCAGCCATGAACTCTCTCTCTCTCTCTCACAAACACACACAAGCTGTGGCTGAACCCCGCCTGCTCAGAGCAGCTCATTTCAGGGTACAAAGCGCTCAGTTGAATGGCCTAAATGCCAGCGCGGCTCCTAGTCACCGAACTTCTGATCGGCTCAATGGTCCCCATTGTGTCCCGACGGTCACTGGTGGCTCGCAGAATCGGCTCGCTCTTTAAGCAGCAGCTTGGCCGGCATCTCTTCTCCTCCGAGCAACCCGAGCCGAGCGCATTAACGCGGGGCATTTCCGCACTCTGTGTCCTAGACAGCCTTCAGTGGAAAAATCACAGACGGGTCAAGAATGCTGAGATGGAAAGCAGATTTGATGATATGAGACAGCGAACACAATGCTCGGTGGCTGAAACGAACACTGAGCTCTTGTCTAGTCGAGTATCAAACAATAAGAACTTGTGCTCCAAAAAAGGCACAAACACTTTTTTAAAAGAAAGCCACAAACATAAAAGAAGGTTCCGAGAACAAGGTGGATATATTGTACCAGCGGTAGAAAAGATCATTTATTTAAACAATTACGAACAGCATAATAGAGGAGACGCTGGACTCAAGCATGCAGAGTGTCTTTAAAAAGTACATAAAAAGCTATTTTTCAGGGTTATGGACAAAAAATTTGGAAGCTCTTTGGAAATTATTACCACTGCTATGAACAGAGACGATCTAGATCAGGGGTGGGCAATTAAATTTTCCCAGCGGGCCGCGTGAGAAACACAATATTGTGGAGGAGATTTTAAATGCAGCTTATTCTGCGGCTGGTTTCTACACTATACGTCCAAATGTTTGTGGACACCTTCTATAAGACTCCTACTCCAGATTCAGTGCCACTCTACTGCTGTAATGACTTCCTCTCTTCCGGAAAGCTTTTCCACCTGAGATGGAATGTGGCTGAGGGGATTTGATCATTGAGTGAGTTCAGCCAATGATATCAGGTAAGGACACCTGGGGAGCAAAGTTCCAGCTCATCCCAAATATCCGCTATCTAACTATCGTGCCAGAGCAAACCAGGACTATCTCGAGGCAACCCAAGGCTTATAGCCTGGGGCTCTAAACCTCGAGAGGAAAAACCTGTTTTCATTCCCATTATCACACTATAACCGAGCCTAATCCCCAGCTATTAAGTGAGTCGGTCATCCGGGTTACGTGGTAATGTAACCCGGTCATGCCGGAACTCTGAACGCTTTTTAACAAAAAATTATTTATGTGAAGGAACACTGAAACACCACAGCATACACAGTCATTCTCCACAACTGTGCACTTCAGACATGGTGGTAACCATTTAACCATTTGGGGAGGAACCATCGTCCACAAGCCCTCGGCAGTAAAAGTGTGTTTTTCTTATCCTTCTTATCATTCTTATCCTATGGCCTTTAGAGTCACCAGATTGCCATCTATCTGAACACCTCGAGGAGATTTTAGAGCGACGTGTTTAACAGCGCTCCAACTTACTGCTATCAAAACACCGGCTCAGGAAATCTCTTCAGGAAGAGCAGTGTTCATCACTCTGGTACCGTTCCAGGGACTTGCTGCAGAACTGATGCCAAGGTGCACTGAAGGAATGGAATAAATCGATTTCACATTTAGGAGCATTATGTTGAGGTTGGAACATAAGAAGAGAAAAGACTTTTTGTGGGGTTTTTTTAATCCCTTTATGATTATACGTGAGAAAGAATCAGACAGAGGCAGAGAAGGAACATGTACTTCCCAGTTCATTTTACACTGCAATAACCTGTGCACACTTTTTTTTCATGTCTCCAAGCTGTTAAGTGTGCAAACAAAATAAATGTCACTTGCCCAGCACGCCAGAAACGATGACACGCACCTCAAAGGAGACAGTGCTGTTAATATCCTGCAGGGTTCTTTTTATGTAATACCCAAAAAATGTCAACTTAATGAACAATATCAGGCAATCAGTGTGTGTGTGTGTGTGTGTGTGTGTGTGTGTGTGTGTGTGTGTGTGTGTGTGTGTGTGTGTGGGATAGTGGTCGAGTAAGGGGTGTCTCATGTACAGCAGGTCAGGCATGTGAAAATAGACCGCTGAGCGTTGAGTGCGGAGACTGACTTGCTGTAGCTCTATCTAAATCAAAGAAGCCTGACACGACCCACCAAATATCCCTTCACCTCACACTAACCTGCCCCCCAGGGGTTAAAAAAAGCACAGCGTTAAACACACAGCCACAACAAATATGAAGGATTTCAGTTACACAAGTTATAATGAAGGTGTAACGCCTTGACTCGCTGTAGCAGCAATGCCTCACATGTCGGCGCTTTCACACCTCCTAACCACAACCTCTGACTTCGTAGGCGCGGATTAAATAAGACAACCGAGTTTAACTGTTGCGGCGTTCCCTGTAAAACAGAACCACGAATCAGGCTCTGCAGGTGGGTGCTGAAAAAAAAACATTTTTTTCTTGATTTTTAATCAAAAAATTTACTGGAGGTAAAAGTGACTGGGATCAAGCAGTGCATGCTGGGATTAGTCTGTGGAGGTTTGTCAGTTCTTCTGAATCAGTAGCGCATGAGTCACCCTTACGGTGTCATGGAATTTGTAAAGTCACATGATGGTGTGATGCAAGGCTCTAAGCCTTGATCCCTATTTTCCACGCGAGCATCAGCCGCTGCACTTACACGCCTCATTCCATCCATGAAAGACCCTGTAACTAATGCGTGCGAAAGCATTCAGTGACCCGGCGAAATCACAAGAGGGTTTTTAAAAGATTTTAATACTTTTTATATTGCCGTACTCTCGAGGGATAAGGAAGGCATACTAAGCCTCGCCGGTTCATCTGTACGCTCGTGTATGTGGAAGAGGGTAGACAGCACATCCCTTTAACAGAACATTATTCCGCGTCGTGACACAGTATGCACAGCGAGTTCGGGAAAAAGTGCAGCGGCTGGCGTCGTGTGTCGTGGACGAACCGCGCGATTTCAGCTTGTTCGGCGTTGCGGGTTGGTAGCTATGGAGAATTTTCACACAAATAAATTGGGGAGAAGAATCGTTAGCGTTAGTTTCCGTTAATTACTTAAAAATTGAAGTTATGAAGGGGGGGGGGTCAAATATCGCAAAAAGTTTGTTCTATTCGAGACTACTTGATTTCATGAAACCTTTCACATGCAAGTCACATGACAACTTAAACAAAAGAAAACGCTGACACAGAGACCCCTTATGGCATGACAGGTTCCCATAACATCAAATCAGTAAAAACAGACCAATCGTGTTCTTGTTTTCTCAAACGCCAACTGCAGTGGAAACCTGTCTTTCCGTTTACATCGTCTTCGCAGGAAAGCTACAAACACACAATTTCAAAAACAGATCCTCGTAGCTACAAGCTCAGTCTGAAGAATGCTTCTGCCCATGTGAGGCGTTTTCTGCCGGAGCTTCATCGCTGCCATTAACGACATCACAACCTTCATCACAAGCTCATCGCTCGTAGATCTTTGCTGCGCCGCTCTCAGAGAACAGAATTCAGTTAAGACTGCAGTCGGTCGTCTCGTGTGCAGTGCCGAGTAATAAGACGATAATAGAAGACCGTCTGAACGCAGCTTTATGAGAATTCAGACCTTCTCGCACATTTCGATCTGAGCATCGTGACACTTCAGTCAGGCGGCCTCTTTATGAACTGATGGAATCATTCAGCACGCTGTGAATCACCAGGGACAAACGTCAATCTGATGACCAATCTGGTGCGGACCGTCTCCGCTCGACCATAAGGTGCAGTGTTTACTGCTTTTACAGCTCCTCTCATTACAGTTGCCATGGCTGCTTCTTTTCCCATAGGGGCAACAGCATGCTGCCATGGACCGTAACCCACACGCCGAGTGGTGCACGTTGTGTAACAGTATTACTCAGCTGAGTCCACGCGGACGTCCCACTGTCACCCCACACAACACGCATGCACACACACACACTCTCTCACACACTCACACACTCAAACACGCACACTCTCTCTCACTCACACACACACTCAAACACGCACACTCTCTCTGACTCACTCACACACTCAAACATGCACTCCCTCACTCACTCACACACTCAAACACGCACTCTCACTCACACAAACACACTCAAACACACACTCAAACACGCACTCTCTCTTACCTCACACACACACACACTCAAACACGCACTGTCTCACTCACACACACGCACTCTCTCACTCACTCACACACACACTCAAACACGCACTCAAACACGCACTCTCTCTCACTCACACACACACACACACTCAAACACGCACTCTCTCACTCACACACACGCACTCTCTCACTCACTCACACACACACTCAAACACGCACTCTCTCACTCACACACACGCACTCTCTCACTCACTCACACACACTCAAACACGCA
>JAOUQZ010000017.1:4713141-4766285 GCA_028564935.1 Neosilurus hyrtlii | reverse complement strand
GACAGGTGTATCTAATAAAGTGGCCGGTGAGTGTGCGTATATATATATATATATATATATATATACACACACACACACACACCACGTTTTAAGCTTAATTCACTCTTGGAAAACTATCTCCGCCAACTCTGGGCGAAGGCAGGGGTACATCCCAAACAACTTGCAAGACCATCGCCGGGCCACAACCAACCATTCAGTTACATCTAGGGGCAATTAGTCTTACGTGGATGCCTTTGGACTGTGGGAGGAAACCGGAGTACCTGGAGGAAACTCCACACAAAATGCCCGAGGCCAGGACTCGAACACAGGACCTTCTTGCTGTGAAGCATATGTGCCACCGACACTTCATTCAGTTTTTAATATAAATAATATTTAGACACATGTAGGAAGCTGCTGTTTTAACTCCACGAGAATTGGGCTCCGGGAGCACAAATTGCGAAGAGTGCTTGGACCCCGCAGATCGCAACTTGTGTATTTATTTATTTTAAGGTCTTTTCGCATTCTTAATAGACATCGAATTAGTGATTTAGCTTCCGTTTACTGGTTTTTATGCCTTTTATCATTTAAACCCATGTTTTTATGGAGTGCTGTTATGTCTTTTTTCCTTTTTTTGGTTTTAAAGAAAGCAACAAAGAGCCATGCCTTTAAAACGTTCGCCCATTCCAGCTCAACATATAAACAGACTTTATTGCTCGACTTGGCTGATTACATTTATAACTGATCAAAGACACAGAAATGGTGTTTAATTGCTTTTTCTTTAATCAAAACTGCAGCACTGCAAGTGTGCTTCGTATTTCACTTCAACATGCATGAAAAAGTAAATACATTTATATATAGTACACATATGTACAGTAAAGAAATCTCCAATGAAAATCAGTCCAACCGGGAGTGTCTTTACAATTAGAAGCTGAAAGAACGTCTTTCAATAGTTACCTTTCTAACTACATACCACGTTAACCATTGCTATACGATATAGGTCTGAGGGATTATGTTTATATATTTTATTATTCTGTATTATTTCTTAAATAAATTAATGGTGTATTAGCATCAAAAGTATGGAGTTTAAAAAATTTCTTTGGGGGGGGGGGCTGCTGTTAAAATCAGTGGGAGGTGAAAACTCAAGATATAAAGGCTATATGACTCTTAAAGCATTTTTACTATTGTTTATAAATTCATAGAACAAAAATCTGCAAAAAGAAATCATGGTTACAGTGACTAAAAAGAGACACTCAAAGAAAAACAAGTAGGAGGTCTAAAATGTTCTACATTTCAGTATTACAAAAAAAGGGGTGGGGTTAAAGAAGTATTTATTATGACAGTCCTCACTGCACAAAATAATGAACAGATGTAGGGAAAAAAAGTGCCGGCAATCATTTAATATGAAAGCTGAAAGGTTTTCCCTGCCCTCCTTTTCTTCCCCCATGAGACCAGTCACTCAGTCCGGCATTGAAACAGTCTAATCGGCCTGAAAGATAAGCGTGAAGTGGCTGCTGGGAAACCCTTGAACCTGCCACCAACAGGAATTAAAACCTATGAAATCCCCTGTTGACGTTGAACATGCCGTAAGAAGGACAGCAGCAAAAGGTCATAAAATACAAAAATCTATAAACCTCTATCACATTTTAGTGCATTTCAACGTGCCGTTACATTCTCCGCTAATTACACTCGGTGTAAAATACAGGCTAAAGGGAAATTCAAGTCACACAATTACTGCTAAACATTCCCTGTTCAATTTAAAGAAATAGCTATCGGGTGGAAAAAATAATGAAAAAATAAAATAAAAACTACTTTACACTTAATTCACATTTCTCCCAAACATGCTCGATCAGACAACATGTCCGCTTCATTACAGTTTCAATGGAGCTACAAGACACGTGGAAAATCAGTATTGCAAGTCTGTCTCATTCAATCTCATCCTTTACCATAAATCAAATGCATCCTGTTTCCCCCCCCCCCCCCCCAAACAAAAACAAGTCACAGACATCCCAAACTACTGTATTCGATAAACATAAATTCAAAATTCACTGCGTAGCAAATTTCAGCCATGCTGCCCCCCCCCCTCCCAATTTATTGTACGATCACTCAGAGGAAATCTTGTGCAAACACGATGTAACACGATTGGCTAGTATCGCTGTGATTGACAGGTTAGAGAGATTAAGTGCTCCCTCCCACCCTGAGACCAAGAGGCTCCCTTTCTTGCTCTTTTGTTTCCCAGAGAATTCGGGCTCCAGTTGACGAGATGACCCCTTTTGTCTGTTCTGTTTTTCAGGAGCCCCAGGATTTGGAAGGTGATGACAATGAGACAGATTTCTCTTACTTGACAATTCACACCCTTGGATGACCGACTAAATTTACGCTAACATACCATTAAAACGGTGTATGTTTACATTTTTAACAAAAGTACACCCGTAAACCATACCTCTTATAATAAAATCAATGAAAGGGAAGTCCGAGCATTAAAACAGTCCAGTTTGCTCTCAGCTCTTGATAAAGTAACGCAGCGCAGTGACAGAACCAGGTCCAGATGGCAGTAATGAGTACAGTACACAAACACAGCACAAGCTGTTTAAGTTCTCCCTGCGGTTTCGGCATCTATAAAGGCATCTGGTATTCATTTGTTGCAATACAAAATATAAAGCTTTTTAAAATATCTTGCTAGATTTGGCACAGAGATTTCTGTGGGCAACCTGGAAAACTGAAACCTGTCCAGGGCTTTAGAGGCAGTGCGCATGCGTTAAGGCAGAACGTTTTGATGGAGCGACACTACAGGACGAGTATTTAAAAGCGTTTCTCTGCACGAGCGCTGTAACACGTGGCTACAGTAGACCTGCGCTGAAATTAAGACGGATCTATTACATTATATGCAAATGCCACTGCTCAGAACTTTGGTTGAAGGGAGCACAGACGGTTTCTCACGCCGGGCCCCCCTTTTTTCCTCAAGCCTCCAAATCGCGGCACGGAGCTCTGAGTAAGGACGAGCGGAAGAGATGATGTTTATTGTGGCGCTCAAGACGCGTAAAGGATTCCAGGAAAATATCTGACCAGAAAACGACAGAAAGAAAAGATAAGGCGTGTTTTTGCTCAGAGCTCCCATGAACAATGTGAAGATAACGAGGCAAGTTCGAGGTTGGGGTTGAAGGGATCACCAACCGAGTTTTTGTGAAGAGCGGTCGGGACAACAACAACAAAAAAAACAACAACCAATGAGCTGGATCCTGGGAAGGGGGACCCCGCCCCTTACAGAAACACAAATAGTAGTTTGTTTAGATTATAATTCCTGTCTGTAATTCTCCTTGTTTAAAATGGACTGTTTTCACATTTGGAGATGAATTTGATACCAATAAATATAAATGCAGCATTACTACTTGTATTTGTCCCTAGAAAAGAATTCAAGGCTTATTACTGTAGAATGAATGAATGCTAAATCATTTAATTTAGCCTACATAGGTAGTATCCTCACAACTGGAATGTAGAGGTATGAATGACACTAAATATCAAGCATCTAGAATATCAATATTGGGTGAAATATTGCTTAATCATCGGTACATGTCTGCTATAAAGGCGTGATGTATTCGTGTCTTCGTAATCGCCTGGAGAAACAACGCTTCAGTCTTTGAAACAAAAAGACTCACACACAGGCGAAGGCCTTATTCTACTTTAAACGATGTGAAAATAATCAGAGGCGAAATGGATAACCAGCTGGACTTCCCCAAATCCCGGATCTGTCCTGGCCCGAACGTACAGTAGAGCTTATAACTTGGATTTTTTTTTTTTTTGTGGGGGGGCTGCCAGACATGCTGGCACCATCATTCATCTCTGACACAACACAGGAATCCCAACAAAGAGATTTCAATTAACAATGAAATGTAACCATGAGCTAGTTTATGGCGTGGGGTGGGGTGAGGGGGGCTATGTGGGTAACAAGGAAAACCAAAAGACAAGATTGAGCAATGTGTTTAGGAAGATGTGCCAAAATATAGCAAACAAAATAAAAATAAAGCTTGCCAACATTAGTGTATCAGTCCCATGAATTATAAACTGTTATACTCTGATGTACATTCCTGTACACACACACACACACACACCATATTCTCATTGATTATAAAAGCTTTGCATATAAAAACTTATTATAAAGGGGTTGAAATGAGGTCAGATCTTCAGCCAAGGCGTCCTGTTGGTCTCCTTGAAATGAAAACCAAGCCAAAATGCAAGGGACCAGATTTAACCAACACACACAGGAAGGTTTTTTACTTTCATTAAAAAAATAATTTTTTAAAGTATTGCAGAGTTTTGGTACAATCGTTTGACTCGTTCACGTGGGTAAAACGTGAAAGGCAGTAAGTATGAGTATGTACACCACCACACCACATGCTAGGGAGGGTCAGTATGGTAACAATATCAATATCGCAATATTATTAAAATGTCACAAGCTTTATCGGGTCACTTTTAGGGTCTGTGTGTTCCATTTATTCATTTTCAGGATGGTATATATTATTTAAAAATAAAATAAATTAAATACATTTTTAAAAGACCTCTACCTGTGCTTGTTTTCAGGGTGGAAATGAATGAACTGTGCTTTGGAAAAATATATAATAATAATAATAATAATAATAATAAACAGCTGGATTTAAAATTTTTGCAATTTTAATTAGCAAAAAAAAGAAAGAAAAAAGAAAAAAAAAAGCATTTCTGCAATGCTAATCCCTTCTATGTTAGTATATAAATAAAATTTGAAGCATGTCCATGTACTTCCAGGTTGTGTACTGTAGGGGGCACCATTTTATGTCTGATTCATTCACTCACTTTTCAGGTACACCCTAATCAGTTCATCAGACCAATGAAGGGCCAACATTCACACTCACACTTCCACCTAAGGGCAATTTAGAACAGCCAGTTATCCTAACGTGGACTGTGGGAGGAAACCCACGCAATCAAAGGGAGAGCATGCGAACTTCACACACAAACACCCGAGCGAACCCGGGACCTTCTTGCTGTGAGTTTAACGTAAACCACTACACCGTCGTGCCGTCCCTTTGTCTGGATTTACAGATATTTAATTTTTTCTAAAGGCTTCTTGCAGCAAAAACTAATAAGAGAGAAGTTTTTATGCTCTGAAAGAAATTTCCTTTTTTCTGCATCCAAGGAAAACAAAATCTAAACGAACATTCCGAAAGGAATTTCGAAAGACTAATGAAGGAAACGTCCACAGACCCATCAGTTCTCAGAGCTTTTGGAACTAAGCCTTTACTGACTGGATGTTTAAACTGATTACGAGATTCTTTTTGGATCTTTTTTTCAATACTTCTGAACTGTTTGAAATGTTGAATAAAAATGAGTTCATTATTTTTTCATAAAGAGGATTTGCAGTTTTTGATGATACTCAACCAACCTTAATGCCTTGGCTGCACCACGTATCATAAAAATAGCTTCAAGGGTTCTGCGATATGATATTTTTGCCAAAGCGCCCACCCCATCACATGTACGTGCACACTCACACACACACACTCCGTGGCAGCACTACCTTTTCGATCACTGCCACTGATCAGCCATCCGCATTGCTCTATAAACATGTAAATGAGACACACGTGTGCATAATACCTATGCCACAGATCAACGTCACTGTGTCAGTCCTTCAGGAAGCACTGTTCTGTCCTCAGACTCCGCTGAAGAATGAGGAGAAGGAAGATGGAAGGCGGGGAGTATGAGGAGGGCAGGGATGATGGTGCGAAAGTGGAGTTAGTAAGAATTTTGGATGAGAGTAAAGATGAGTATCGGAGTCCAGCCCCTGTAGTCTATGGCATAGTGAACAGGAAGCTCTTTTGTTCTCCAAAGTTTTTTTGTTTTCCCAAAATTCTCTGGGCCAGCTCCGGGCCAGAAGAGGGTGACAGCGTAAGAGAGGGTCAGGGAGAGGAGAAAAAAAAGGATAGGGAGGATCTGGCCTTGTCCCTCGCTCCTCTCCTCTCCTAGTCCTAGGCTCATCATCTGGCTGAAGGCTGGGCCTGTGTGGTCATGATGACGTGTGAGGGCCCACTCTCTGCCCGCTGGGTGCGCATGCCGGCCAGCACGGACATGGCGACGGCCTCGGCAGCTGCCCGCGAACTCATACCATTCGGCCCGGACGATCCTGAGGGACTCAACGCCACGGAACTGTGCTGGATCACTGGAGCTGGAGAACCCGTGGCCTCGCACACCTCCTTCATGGATTCTTCTCCTGGAGGACACAACAGGCACGGATCAGTAACACGCCACTCACAGATGATTGAAATAAAATGCTGAATCCAATGCAGGCTCTATACATGTGTGGCTGTCTGTGAAAGAAATTCAGGTGCACTCAAAGTCCGACTCAGGTGTGTGTGTGGGTCTCCGTCTGTGTGTTAATGTGCTTTTCTTATGTTTCCATGTAGTTTATTCTAAAACCCTGAATGAGTTTTTAAAAGACGATGAAATGGAGTGCATGTCACCACTTTCACACTTAAAAAAATAAAAATAAACCATAAAACCCTTTTAAATTTGCTTTTGTGGTGTTTCAGTGAAGTATATACTGAAACAATTATGCGCCCTCTGCATTCCACCTTGTGGATTATTCAGCACATCACAGTTTGCCCAGGTCAGGGATTCTAAAATCCTGGAAACTGAATCCAAAACTTGATTGAGCAGGCAGTGTACTTATTTTCATGCCTTAAATATGGAAAAATAACCAAAAAATCTGGTTCTGCTTTTCTCATGCGTCCTCGTAGTGTATTTTAAAACTCGGAATGAGTGTAAAAGACATGGTAACGGAGCGTACATGACCACGAATGTGCCTGAAAAGCTAAAAGTAAAATCTCATTTTAGATTACTTATGTTCTAGTGTAGTATATACTGGAAGAATTACTGGCCTCAGATCAGTGAATGGAATAATCCTCTCAACATTCCGTCTCATGGACTACTCCGCAACGCCCAATCTGCCTTTGGCGAATAATTGATGTTTATCCCGAGATAGAAAACCTATATACTAATTAAATTTATGCTGAAAAATAACTTGACAAGTTTATTGCTACAATTATTTTGTAGCAATTACACAAGTGTGCTCTCTGTCCACTCAGCAGTATAAATGGGTATCAGTAAATACTGGAAAGGTAACCAGCGATGGACTTGCATCCCATCCAGGAGGAGTTGTACTCCTAATCGCTTCACGCTGCAGAAACTGTGGGCTCGGGTGTAAAAGCACAACATTTACCTATTATATTTCTCTATCATCAAATATTAAATGGATGTGTACTCTGGATATAGAATACAGTTCCTGTGGGTTTTATGTTAGGTATGAACGATACGACTGTAGGTTTTATTATTTCAGAGACCATCTTTTCTGTTTCGCTGATGCAACAAAAATACAGAGAAGTGTTCCTCCCTATGTATGTGCTGCACTTGTTGCAAAACCTGATGCAGTGAACTTTGTTTTCTGAAAAGTAAATTGCGAATGCAGTGATAATGTATTGCTGCGACAGGCTTTCATCCCCAAAAGCATAACCTGGTTTGTAAAAAATTACAATCTAGTTACATTCTAACTCTCATTCAAACGTGGGATCACGTAGAATCGGGCAAATGCAGTTGTATATTATCGAAATACACACAAACAGAATTTTTCTCATGGAGTGACTCACCCAGGTAGGCGGCCTTCTTCTGTAAGGTGGTGACAGGACAGTCCTTATGGGCCAACAGCAGCTGCTTCAGATGAGCCACTTCGTTTCTTAACAGAGACACCTCATTCTGAGACAGACACACACACGCACACAGAGATAAGCACAAGTGAACAAACAAAAGAGGCTGATTGATCAAACAGAAACCTCTGCAGGCATTTCCAGATGTTCTTGATAATTCAGACAAACCTCGAGCAGGAGGTAAGACCTCAGGCTGTGAAGGCATGAAATGACTGTGGTTCCTGAAAAGTGTTAAACTTAGACACATCACAGATGACTTCCTGTCCTGATTTCCTTTGAAGCGAGATAAACTTCTATGCCAACACCACAGGATGTCACCAATATTTTTGTTCAGAATAAAATAACAGTGTTGTAGCGTGCACCTGGTTTAAGAGAGCAGTGTGTGTAGTACACTTACCGTTAGAGAGACGTTCATGGAGGTCAGCTCCTCTGCCTTCTTCTCCAGAGAGTTCACCCAGAGCTTGCGTTTTTGCCGGCAGCGAGACGCGGCCGCTCGGTTACGCTCCAGAAAACGCTGTCTCCTCTCGTCCGGGTCGTCGTCCACCGTGCGGCGCCGCCGCCCACCTGTCGGCTGAGCCGGAGAAACCTGGAAAACCCAACCGACAATTATTCTCTGAATTTGTTTTTCCTATCAAGCATTTTTATATGGTCTGGCACAGACATTTCATGGCAGGGTTCATGTAAGGTTCATCAGGACTCAAATACTATTGACCAAATACACCTGCCTCCTGTACTCTAGGCATGCGAGGACTCAGCTGGCTGACAGCTGAATCATTTTTACTAGGCAAATTATTTGATTTATTCCCAAATAACAGAACTTGTTTTCAGAATCACCAATGCACAGCTATGTTGAAATGAAACTGCAGTCCAAAGTCATCATACAGCCCCTCCTGCAGTCACCTCATCATGAACTGTGCCTCATTTCTCTCTAAGAGTGCAGCAATAATTTTACAGGCACACTCAATCAACCCCAGTTGTAGTGCATACGCAGCAGGGAAATTGAGGACCTGGGGCTGTGCAGGCGATGGCGCATCAGGCTGCTGCACCAGTAGTTGGCTCTGTTCCATCCTCTGTGGCACCATGGCACTGGATCCCATCGCCACACTGACGCAGGCCGCCGTGGTCTGCTGAGACAACGCCGCCTTAAGACGCTGAGGGAGCACAAACACGACAGATTCCAGAGAGTTACACCTCATAACCACACACTGAACTGTTAACTTAAAGGATTTAGATATTCCAGCTGAGTCCATGTCTGCACGTTTATAAATGCTATAATCCTGTATTAAAATCTGTAACGCCTTACTGAAAACACTTCCCCTTAAATAAATGTCATGAAGTTAATTCACGCTTCCCTTTTTTAAACTACAGCCGGTACTTGTCTGTTTGTTGTGAAAAGTGGCACCCAGATGACATACTATCACAGGCAGGCGAAGAATTTCAGAGCATGTCTTCCTGCTGCTCAGACCGTACCGTCAACATACATGCATTTCGCTCACCATTTTAGCCTCTGCATGGGGGTTGTAACCAGATGGAGAGGAGGAGCCGCTGCTGCTTCCGCCTAGAGGAGGGCCTGGGATCCCTGGAATGGTAGGCACCATGCACATGGGCCGAGCCAACTAGAAACCAAACGGAGGATCGATTCATATTTATTTCATTAACACTAAAATTTTTATTTCATTTACACAATCGATCAGTTGAGGGTTAAAGGTTTGAGCTCCCAACCTTCTGATTAGTAACTGAGCTTTAACCATGAGCCACCCCTGCCTCAGACCACATCCAAAGCAGGATGTAAATCAACAGGCTCAGTTTACTGCAAACGCAAGTGAAATGAGGTACAAATGTCACTTACTGATATTACAGAAGAAATCTGCATGGGGCCTGGGAGCACAGGAACCTGTTGCCCATTGGGGAACATCATCATTGGGTATGGACCAGTTGGAGACCTACAGGCAGAGTAAAGAGATAGGAAGGGCTGTATTGTTTCCCCCCCCTATCATTAAATATTATTCCTATTTCTCACCACTGAACCCTGTAAATATATTTTTTTTAAATCACAGAATCATAGAAATAGCAGCATGGTTCACAAATTCTGGTTCTGTAAGCTATTTCACTCAAGAAGTTAACCTGGGTTTTCTCTGGGGCCACAATGATCACAATCTCTACGGTTGAAAAAAGCAAGGGGCTCCACGATTTATGGCCACGCTTCAGCATGGTTGGAGTAAGAAAGGAGGCAGGGTGTATCCAAGGGATGAAACCTGAAGAAATCGTGTTTCCAAGTTCATCAAGATCCCCTACATTGGTGTATCAAGGAGATTGTGGACATCGAGGCTCCAGTGTAAACCCACTTTTTGGTTTACTGACCAAGTACACTGTACATGCTGCACTTTTGCATCTGTATTCATATCCATTAAAACACATTATCTTATTATCTTATGTTCAGTACGAACACTGGATTCACATTCAGTTACATCGCTAACATCTAATAACTACGAGGAGTTTCTGAGTACTTTTCAAGCTCATGTCACTTCTTCTTTCTCTCCTTGTTATGATATAACGCAATACTCTTGACTGTCCACAAGCCACAAACATGACAAATTAGCACAGACATGTATTCCTCCTTCTGAGCTGCTGGGAACTCTTAACAGAATGGAACAAATGAAGAAACAGGATAATAGGTGGATAGAATCAGGTCTCATAAGGGCGGAGGATGGTTCAGCATAAATCAAGCGTGTCAAAAGGCTTCTTATTTCCTCGGGACATATTCCCTAACCTAACCGTCCTGAAATTCAGCACAAGAGCTGCAGACGAATGACTCATAATGACCATAATCACATCAACCCGACATCTCAAACTAAACAGAATTTAAAAAGGTATGAAAGCAGAGCGTTTACCCAAGGGTGCGGCTGGAGGGCGGGGCCTGCGTGATGACTGAAGTGGGTGAAGGCATTGTGGGATGCATGGTGTCATAGCCGAGATGCAGGGGAAGAGAGCCTGGACGGACGATAGTGGCCATTGGCGTGGAACTTACTACTGGTTTAGGTGGAGATTCCTGAGAGGAGAAACATGAAGGTGGTTAAAACAATGCTACTCAGCCAGGATTTCAGGAGCCACTATTAAAGAATTAAATAACAATGAGGCACTCACTAGGTGTGCAGCTTTCTAAGCATTAGCATTAATACAGAAGTAGTAGGGAAGTTACTTTAATAATCAGCAGTCATTAAGACCCATTATTAGTGTTATTTATAGCCTTTTCTTTGTTTGTTTTAAAACCACAGTAATTATATACTCTATACTGTCTCCAGTCAATGTGAAGAATAAATAATACCCACATACAACAGTATAGAGAACCTTTTTTTATTTTGCAATAAATACTATGCTCATACACTGCACTGCTACTAATATTACTTCAGATTGAATGTGTCATTTATGAGTGTCCTGACTGCAGAGACATGCTGTACGTCGGCATATAATAATGCTGGCATAACACTGTGAAAGTGTATTCATGGCTTGGCTTATCACAGCTGCATGACAACAGGCTACAGACTAATAAAAATGTGGAGCCGCCCATCAGCCATGTCTACCGCAAGCCAGCTTAGATCCAATACTGGGGGAAGAAGGGGATAAAGGAAGCCAGTCAAGAGGGAAAGAAAGGGGGAACGTTGTACAACAAATAACCAAATCATGAAAGACGTACGGAAGGAAAGAACTGCAAGTTTCACGTAACAGGTGTGGAAAGGAAGGCAGGTGGAAGGAAGGCATGATTTCGTTAAGGACGGATTGAGAAGGTACAGATTAATTACCATGAATAGGAGGTAGGACTTTAAGTATGGAACGGTTATGAAAGAAAAGGATGCAAGAAGGCAAGAAAAGTAGTACAGAAAGGAAGAAGGAGAGAAGGACGGATGTATGTGAGGAAAAATTAATAAAGGAAGAAAGGAGAATGCATGCATGGATGGACAGAAGGAAGGAATTTTAGTAAAAAAATAGTACAGAAGGAAGGAGGTGGAACTTCTAGTAAGGAGGGAGGATGGATGGATGGATGGATGGATGGAGGATTGCAAAGAATTTTAGAGAGCAAATAGTACAAGAAAGGAGGTGATTTTTTTTTAAGGAGGATGGCTGATAGAAGGAATTTCAGCAAGGAAATAGTATGGAAGGAAGGAAGGACGTGGAACTGTTTCGAGGGGAAAATCTCGGAAAGAAGGATGTGCAAATTTAAGTAAAGACAAGGTACAGGGGAAGAAAGAAAAGAAGTGCAAATCTGGTAAGGAAGAACTGAAGTATGGATGTTATTAAACAAGTTTAAAATGAAGGTACAGAGACTTATACAGTGTGTGTGTTTGGAGTGTGCAGTACCATTCCCCTGGTTGTGGCCTCCATGTTGTTGTCTGACTTGCTGGAGATGGAGTCTGGACTAGCAGGAGGGGAGGAGTCCACATCTACAAGCTCCTCTTCCTTCACTCGAACTACGTCTGAGGGCGTCTGCAGACTCATGTCCAGAGCTGAAGAGCCAGGGGCAGGCAGCTGCAGTTTCGAGAAAAGTTGTGAGTAAGTAAGTGAGAGAGTAAGAGAGAGAGAGATAGAGAGAGAGAGGCAAGGAAAGGGGGAAGGGAGAGCGCGTGTGAGACATGAGAGCAGACAGCAGTCCACAGACTCCCCAAATCCCCACATTTTGGCTGCAGCCAATCAAGTTGCTCAGCTTGGAGCAGCTCCGTCTAAGCGAGTGGAGCCCTCCACCCAATCCCAATGCTCACAGGGTTCTTGGCTCTCTTGTCATCATCTTCTTGGGCTTTACGGAACTCCTGCTCGAAAGGCATGGCCAGCTCATTGAACAGGCCCACTTCTTCACAGTTCTTCAGGAAACGAGTGGGAGTCGGCGTCTGGTCTGGAGCGGAAAACAGATCTCGTTACATATAATACCTATACATACAATTCCTCTATTCAGGACACGGCAAAAGGGTTCGAAATATCATATAAGGGAAAGAAGACTGGACGGCCAAACTGCTCCAACAGATCCTCACCCGACACTCATCTTCGCTTAAAGCAGATCAGTTGTTTGGTTATTATTCTGAATGGTGTGTAATGTTTATTACAGCTGAAAGCAGAGTCACTGAGAAATCAGAGCTGCTTACATAAAATCAAGGCACCCATTATAAACTTTCTGACTGACTTCACTGTAGCTCCTGATGACACGCTATAGACGTTAGAAGTGTTTCTATTTGCAAACCTGAATAATATTTTTGTTCTCATCCACCCCTTACAGGCATCATGGCGCTTCAGCAGTCATTGTATTTCCTTTTATATTTAACTTTTTTTCTTCTTTTTTTTTTTGATATCCTGATTTAATCTTGCCTATGCAGTTGGTTACTGCCACATGTCCAGCGACATCACACTTTTTTGTGTGACGTCATCACACTTTTTTGCAACACTCCAGTATGAACCATCATACAAAAATTCATAGAACGAACAGGATCTTCTAACCGATCAAATAGGACAGGGGTCAAACTGACCACGATTGACAGGCACATAAGGGCTTTAAATTAATATTAACCAATGATTTCTGCAAGCCCCGCCCCTCTCTTATATTATGTGTGCTCAAATACTAAAGACAGTAAATTGAGACTGTTTGAAGTTCAGTAATGAATAACAAATATATTTAAAAATGAATAATAGTCCTGTAATAAATTACTGCCTTGTGGGCATTAAACTACTACAATATTTACTCACCATCATCTCCTTAAACCCCAAACGTGGAAATGCTTGCTATTGTATATTTTTTTCCAGACTATTAAATCATTACTTACACGTATATATAGTTTTCAAATATAAACTCCTCCACGAGTGCAAATCAAAGAACAGACCTATTCTGCTTTTCAGGTACAAAGAAGCACTGCACAACCACTACAAGACCAACCAGTTCGATGGAAACACATACCTGCGATGATGACCGAGTCTGTCCGGGCAGGTCCGAACTTCAGCGTCATCTCGTGCTTATGCTTGTGGACAGCGAGGTGGTCCTCATTGGTAAACCTCTACACAAGGAGACACAGAGAGCAACCAAAATGGGAGTTGAGGAAGAGAGAACGAGCCGGGGCGGGAACCGAAAGGAAGATGCTTGTAAAATGAAAACAAATAACAGGGAGTGGAGGATGAGCTGATTTGTCTAGGAAAATGATCACGCGGCCAAGAAACTTCGACAAGAGTGATCGCTTCTACAGTCAGCCCAGGCCTGCATCAGTGTAAATGAAAGTCGGCTACAAGTGTGACAGAAGCTCAGTTTAAAGCTGCACGCAGAGCGGCTTCGCAGCAAGTAAACTCTGCTTTCGGGGAGATTACAATGATGAATGAGACAGGCAACAATGTCTGCTTTGGCTCGGTGTTACAGCTGCACTACATTCCTGTTGCAGAAGCGTTAATACCAGTGAAGATCACTGACGTGTGAACTGCTCATGGTGCAATACTGCTACAGTGGTTACGGTAAAGGATACGTCTCGAAAATAACAACAAGCTGATAAAGATCTATTTACATCTACAGCGTTTAGCTAACGCCCTAACAGACAAGTGTCTTATAGTCTCCGTCTTCAACTGTACAGTTTCAGTGATTCCGAGCATCAGCGTCATGTTCCCGACTGACAGAACTAGACCACGGACCAGACAACCTCCCGCTACAATTGACTGGACATTTTGACATGCTTTTCTGCTCACCACGGTTATAAAGAGCATGTTCCGTCCTTCCTGTCAGCTCGCGTCAGTCTCCTCCAACCTTGCAACAAGTCTCCTTCAACCTTCCACCCACAGAACTGACACACAGGTTGCATGTTTGTTTTTTTGTCTTCTATTATTTTTCCACTCAAATCTGTGTATAGTGAAATCTGTGTGCAGGAAAAACAATTTTTAAACATTTAAATCGGTTTGTCCAACACCAGCAACCATATTATGATCAAAATCAAAGTGAAATTCAAAATTCCCCCTTAGATGATTCTGAGATGATCACGTGAATGAGCAGGATGACAGGAGTTCACACTATAGTCACTGCTATTTGCCTTCATCATATGTTATGGAAATGTTTTAATTTATCTATAACATGGCCCTGGTTTGATGCGAGCTTTTACTTCCTGAAGGCAAAATGGATGTCACTGATTAGTTCCTGAGACAAAACATCACTTGTAACTTATAATTTGAGTATATACACTACACAGCAACATAAAAAGCAAACAAAATCGAGATCACTACAATTCATTTTTATAGAATTAGAACCATGACAGAGGCAGATGAGCTCCATGCGCTCCACAAGCAGAGAATTAGTGCAAGTTTTTTAAACTCAAAGTACACATCGCCCTCGATTTCCCGGATTATTAGGGGGACAGGCTGTCCGGGAACCTCAAAAGTCCGGCAATTGCTAATGTCCGGGGTCCCTACACTTTCCCGGACATTTACCATAATTGGTCCGGCAATCACCATTATTCAGCAGCAGTCCCGGACTTTTACACACTTATCTGACACTCAATACACAATATTGTGTTTCCACAAACTTAAGGAGCGAATCATCACATTCTCATATCACATTCATTTTAAATGATGGGTTCCGGCTCGTCGTCACTGTCCTCACTTTCACTTTGCTCTACCGTTGCTGATGCCACTCTCTGTTCATCAGACATTATTTCTGCTTCATTTTCGTTCATCCACTCGGACGGGAACGAGCCAGACAAGAGGGAAGCTGGAAAATCATGACCAACCCAGATTTCCATCATCAATTCCCGGACTTGTCCGAGCATTTTTCCGGCAATACCAAATAACGTCCGGCGCTGGATTTTGTACGGGAAATCTAAAATCCAGGAAATGGGGGTACGGGAAATCAAGGGTGAAGTGTATACAGAAATGCAAGTAAACCACACTCAGTAAATATATAAATTCATTCAGAGCTTAAGGAAGAGATATTTTGTTTTTTTCATTTCTGTGGCCCATAAATATTCAGAGTGTTGAATAGCTGTGTTAAACGGGGTTAGCGCACGTTTAAGTTTGCCCTCTGGGCTGTCTGAGCTAGCCATAAACACAAGGCTTTCCCCTTTTTTTTGACACTCCAGCGCTGGGCCTTGTGATTAGCCAGTTTCCCCTTCTCATGCACCATGGTAAATACGCCCCATAACACTGAGCATGGAGCTTTCAGTTGTCAAAGGGCAACCAATAAGAACAGAGTAGGCAGAGAGAGCAGAAAGACCATAAATGGGAGGAGAAAACCAAACAGTCCATCAAGCGCACCCACTCAAATTTAGCATTTTGAGGAGGTAGGGAAACCGCTTTCTGAAGAGGTTGTGAATTAGGAATCGTATTTTTATGCTCAATTAGTGTCCCAAATAAAAAATATAGGTCCAAATATAGGTCTAATATCTGACTTTTGAGCACATACTGCATGGAAACAAGAAAAACAAACTAAAGCAAGTTTTTTTTAATAGTTTATTTTTCCTGTTTTAAAAGCACAACAATAACGCCCCTTTCTCACCGATGCAACTTGATCTGCTGAAGTTCACGAAAATGCCTCGGCAGAACACCGCAGAGCGACGTGTGATTGTCGTCGCTTGTATCGCAAGTTGTTGCAGAGAACCGTCAGCACCGCAGCCTTCTGCAGTAACTCATTAAATTTTAACATGTTTGATGTTTCTGACGCATTTCTGTGGAAAGACTGAAAACGTGTCGTTTCCACGTCACACCACCGCCAGCATCGTATGACCACCGTGAACAACGTGTGAATATCGACAGGCACTGGTGGTAGTGTATGATGCCCGTGGTGATTGTACTTTTCCCACGGTATAAAAGGCTGTGAATCTTCACCTCAGCTTTTGTTGCAGAGTCATGGCTCCGAAGGAAAGAGAAAGGGGGGTGGCAGCGCCGGCAGTGCTTTCGGCACTTACACCGCGGGGTGTTCCACCTCGAGGTACTGTGGGTATCCGCGTGAAAGTTGGGTCGGTGAGAAAGTGGTATATAATGATGCCGCTTGCTTCATGAGTCAGGCACACGAGTGTTTATCAGCTGTTTCAGTTCAGTCCTTTAACACATGCAACGAGGCAAAGTATGATATAGAGAATTATTTGGTCGAAAGGGTGATCTGCTAAGGCCAAAAGTGAATTCTATAATTTTTATTAGTCATTCAAAACTTTTTCAGAGTAGACATTCATGTTACTGTGTTACTCATGCAAGTTGTGCAATAATCATTCAACTTATCCCATGGCACTGATGCAATAACAAGAATTATTTCATGGCTTTCCGCCAATCAGAAATAAGAGAAAATAGTGACTCAATCAGATCACACTGTTTTAATATAGTATATATATTATGTTTAATATAAAATCTATGTTCTATAGAGGGTCAGGGTCACACTACGACAGACATTATGAGGATTATTACTTTAAAAACCATGCTTACCAGCCGCGATAGTGTAGCTGGTATTGTTTTCCCACTTCTGGCAGTTTTGATTTTGTATTTATTTATTTTTTGTGGCTACATATGCCTATATCAAAAGAAATGCTTGACATAACATTAAATTTGGGACCAAAGACTAAAATGAGTTCATGAAAAGGTCACTGTAGGTCAAAGTCAGCAAGATGGCCGCCAATTATTGGGAGGTAGCGGCTGATGCGATTCCCCATTGGGGACTTCAAGTATTTAGTCGCAAGTAGTTTGCAAACTACACTACAGGTAATATTTCACAACGTTCAATTAATTCTCAAAAACTAATCATGACTTGATAAAATCTGTCGTGTTACCAAATGCACGGAAAGCACCTTCACACACACATCAAGCCAATAAAAGTTATTTAACAGTATGCTGTGGGAACACATGTTCATAATAGTTTACAGGAGGTATTTACTTGTATTTACTTGTCAGAAAGAAGGCATGGAAAAAAGCTCCATGCTCCAATGCCCAACATTGAAGCCAGTGTGAACTGAAAGAATGAGAAGACAAAAAAAAAAAAAACCTGAATGAGTCACAGCTAGTTGGAAATAAAGGATGAGTCACAGGCGGTGTGTGTTGAAAAACCTGATACAAAAAAGACCTGGGTTTGGGGAGTTTACATTGTTTGGCATCGGTCTTCGGTTGATGTGTAAATGTGGTTAAGGTTTTTTTATGTGACACTCAGTGTTACATTACTTCCACATTCTACACGCCCACAGCATTCAGCAGAACAAATTAAAGCAACAGAAAAACTACAAAAGGACAAAAAAGAAAAAAAAGAAAAAAAACATAAAAAGGTTTTAAACAGTTTGTGATGCATGTACAGGAGTGGGACATGAACCAATGAATGAATTACAATAAATCAGTCTCATCGAATAGCCTACTGATAAAGCATTTGCTTTTGCCCGGTCTCTACAAGTATACATTTATGAGGCCTGAATTTCTGAGACTTCTTAATATTTTGGGAATGATGAAACAAAGAAAGACAGATGAGACAAATATGTGTAATGCATTTTACAAGGGGAAAAAAAAAAACAATTCCTGGAAATTAGTGTGGCATTTGACAATGAGCTGAAGATCATTAAGTAGAATTCCCAGCCCCTGACTAAGAAAAACCTAAAAAAAAAGTATGGAATTTCTACTCGAAAATTCTGGGCAAAAACCCGGAGGTCAAGGAGTGACGTGGAAGCAACATGGCTGCTCGGTAAACAAACAGGGCTGGACCCAAAGTAGTACTTCTGACCTGTATTGGATTCGACATACACATACACTATATAGACACTCGACTATCAGACCCATAAGTAGCACCCTTCTTCCCAAAGGTGACACAAAGTTGAAAGCACACAAGTCTTCATCTGCTGTCAGGCTACGATTTCCCTTCACTAGAACTAAGAGACTCAACCCTGTCTAGCATGACAGTTCCCCCTGAGCACACGGTGAGCTTGGAGTGGAGCCAAGCATGGAGTGGGAGAAAGCGAGTCGCTTACACAGAGCACTGACCTCAACCCCAATGCATATGTTTGGAATGAGATAGAATACCAACCCCTGCCCCAGGTGTCCTCGCCTGACCTCAATAACGCTAGATGAATTATTAAAAATCCACACACACACACACACACACACACACACACACACACACACACACACACACAAGTACGCGACTATCAACCCAGTATCGCAAGTTCGAATCCGGATTGATGCCACAGCCATCCGTGACTGGGAGTCCATGGAAGCTAACTGGACGAGCTTTCATGACAGGGAGGGATAGCATACGCTCACTTCTCTGTCACTCACAGCAATCACCAGCCAATCATGGGCGTCTGTGAGCTCATTCATACGAGGAGGCAGATAGCGTTTTCCCTCTGAGTGCATTAGGCCACCCCCAAATACGCATGCGCTGCAGGCAGATGGCTGCATTGCATGTCACAGAGAGGGCATGTGCATGCTCACGCCCCTTCCTGGTTGGTGGTGGTCGTGGATACGACTAAATTAGGGAGAAAAACCCTCTGATAATTGCCTTAAGACGTTCTTGAGCGGCTAAAAGAGGCATGTTAGATTTGGGTCGGAGATAAAACCTGAATGAAGGTAAATTTCCAGGAACAGCGTTGAACCTCTGGTCTAACTCTGACTCATGAAACCCAGTTACATTACTCGGATGAAATGATGAATAACTGATCATTTCAGGCATTATTGTGCAGAGCTACAAACCGCCGTATCTTAAAAGAAACATGCTAAAGCACAGCACTGAAGCTGCAGAACGTTGAGGCTCTCCAACAATGCCGAAGGGTCAAGATGGAAGTGCTGCTATTTCCAGTTAATCCTTCGCCTGGGTCTCTGTCTGCACCTCATGCGTGGTAGAGATTCAAACTGGGCTCTGGGAAAATTTGTCAGTCGCTAGCCGTTGCCGTTTTCTTCTACCTATTTCTGGCACCGCGTTCCCGTCACAGCTAGTCCGTGAAAGAACGAAGTGGAAACGCTGTCGAGCCTCGCAGGAGTATTTTTAGATGCACCAGAATCGCCAATACAACAACAACTGCTCGGCTCTCGGGCTCTTCTCTGACATCAAGGTTACGCTACAGCTCTTCTACTTGTACCACCGTATAGAACAAAGTGCATTGGCTGAGGAAATATTCACCACGCGCACCAGCTCACTTCCTCTTCTCAGAACACAAAACCATGTGTTGGCTTGTTGCTAAGAAAGGATAACGTGACTTTCGGGAAATGGAACAAATGGGTTATTCTAGATGGTATAAATGGGGAGGTATTGTGTTACCGTTAGTCACTGTAAAACAACCTCGGTGTGGAGAGATCCACCGTTCTTGCTGCCTTCTCCACAGATATCAGCTACAATAGATTAGATTAGATGATATTCCTTGTATTATAATTACAGGCGAAAATGGAAAGAGCGTCCGTGTCCATATGTGAGAACGCACACAGTAGGAGAATGCTGTGCATTAACAAAGAGAAAATGATTTGAGGGTCATTATTTTACTTCAGTTAATATTAAATCTGAACTAACATGATTATTTTGTGCCATTCAGGAACAAATGTGTCTTATTGCATCCCTTTAAATCAATCGGAAAAGAAATACTGTATGTTATAAGTAGTGTTGGGATTCGGCAATGTACAGCGCCCGAGGTATCGGCGGTCGGGTCGAGTGAATTAGAGTCAACACTAGTAATTTCTTTGGGATTTAGAGGAGACAGTGTTGGCTCGTCGACGTCTTGTCTCGGTGACTGCTAAATTCGGCAAAATCCTCCGAGCCTAGTGTGATGATGTATACTACACATAGAAATGAAAAGCAATTTAAATTAACACTTTTCTAGTTTTTTTTTTTTTTATATTTTTAACCATTTCAGAGGCAGGTCAGATGCTCCGCTCCTCAGCACTGTGTAGCCAACGGTGTCTGTTGAAATTCATTCAAAGTTTTAGTAAAAACTTGGCAACACAATAAAAAAAAACTAAAATTAGATTTTTAAGCTTGCTCTATGTGACCGTGACAAACTGCACATGTCCAGCATTTTGATTCAAGCATTATCCACTCTATGTCTATTAACCACTAGATAATGGACCAATCAGATTGTAAAGTTCCTGTGCAGTATATACGAACATATATTATTTTATGCAGCAATTCATTAACCAAATGGCAACCATTAGGAAAGTGTGCCAACATTGTGGTCAGTTATGTGAAATAAACTCGATCAGAATTCAAATACAAAATAACTACGCGGTACATTACGGCAGGCTGTGACCCTTACATGCTCCATGAGCCCAGCAAGCCCAGTCAGTAGGGCATCAGACGTTTAATCTGAGGGTTAAGGGTTGAAACTCCCTGTTTGGGTGTTGTGTTATCTTTGTGTTGTGGAGTACTGGTGGCCTAGTGGTTAAGGCTCTGGGTTACTAATCAGAAGGTTGGGGTTTCAAGCATCAATCCCACCAATCTGCCCTGAAAAAGCCCCCTAACCCCTCATCTGCTTAGTTGTACAAAGGATTTAAAAAATGGTTGAGGGTGTCTGCCATAAATGTAAATGTAATTTTCTTTGTAAAAGGATAATAATAATGAATAGTAAATTATATTACTGCAGTATTTCGGTAGAAAAGCGGCTCATCGTCTGTAAAAAGAAATGGTGTCCGAACCTGTTTACACTTTTATTCAAGTTCCTTGAAGAACATATAGGTTCTACAAGCAGAAAAAAGGAAATAAAGTCGACTTCCTATTAACTTCGTTGTATGTTTAAATAGAACGTGTTTCGCTCTGAAGTGTGACTACAGCACATCCTTCTGTTTTGCTGCATTCAAATCATAACTTGATGTTACTGCCTCTGATGAGGACAAAAACAAAGAAACACCTCTCAACACAAAAACCCACACGGTCTCCTCAATTTCCAGTGAGGCACGTGATCTGAAATCAGCACGGTGACGCACAGCACCAACAACAAACAGAGTAGCACTTCTTACAATGAAAATGTGACGCTGTCTATACAATCAACATACAGACATATATACAGAAGAATACTGACCAATAGAACACTGATCCCTGTTAAGGCAAGTACACTGTACAATATATGGACAAAAATATGGACAGCTGGCCCAATAATCCATACGTGGTTCTTTATGAATTCTTTATGAAAGGACGTCTTTGTGTGCTGTAGACTTGCGTACAATTTTTCTTCATTGGAACCAAGATTGTTAAACCTCTTCATGCACAACGCCCCTGCACACAAAAAGAGAGCTCCATGAAGACATGGTGTGCCAATAGTGGACTCGAAGAATTTGAGTGGGGTGCATGAAAATATGGCCTCAACCCCATGAACACATTTGAGTTTAATGGAATGTGAGTTAGCTGGCTAGCTTAAAAAAAAATAAATAAGTAAAAACATGTATATGGAAGTATCAATGATGTTCAACACTTTGTGTAAAGCAGCGAGGGCAAGCAAGCAAGCAAATAAATAAATAAATAAAGAGTCGAGCGTAGCAAAATCATCACAAAAACATGTCATACAACTATCACTGTGTGTTTCACTTACCTGGGAAGCGAGAAGCTGGAAATCAATTACGTTTTCGACCAAGCTATGCTTCCAGATGTTTCCAAGTTCACCAATTATTAGCAACAACAGCTGAAGTAACCCGAAGGCAAAATGTTTGCCAAAGACTTTTCCGTAAGGTTACAGCAACCACGGTGTGCAACTTTAGAAACAATAACAAACTCATTCATCGCTGTTCATCTGTATAAACACACAACTCATAACCCAACTTGCTATACATCACAGTAGCATTTCTTAGCCTTGTCAATTCCCAGGAAACCAAAAACACTGGACTGGGGGGCAATTAGTTGCGTGGAAGGTTCCAAATACATTCACCCAAAATATAGATGTGTACATGAAACCTTGCCATGAAACACAGCACATGCTAGTGCTCCATGAAAACTCGATTACAGCTAGACGACTCTTAACAAACAGCACACCGCACTGGGACTAGAACCATTTCAGTGGGACGTGCCTGAGCAAAAACAGCTCAGATCCCTGGAGACATATGATGCAACACCTACTACAGGCCTACTTATAAACAAAAGGAGTGACGCCAATCACACACACACACACACACACACCCCCCACTACCTCTTTTCAACGTCCTTGCCAGATATGTCTGTAAGAATAGCATTGAGGTTTATCTATGAATACCACGAAGCAATTCAACAACTCTAAGCCTTTGTTTACAGACGCAACAAAGTAAACAACAGGATGGAAGATCCAGTTCAAGGCCCGAATAGTTCAGAGCTACTTTATCTTGAACTACTTCTGCTATCCAGAAGCAGGGGTGGAAAATGATCCGGGATGCTTCATTTAAATCAAAGCCGAGCACAAATGAGCAATCCCTCATCCAGACGCTTGACTGTTCAGTAAGTGGCGTGTTGCGCCATCGTTATTCTTCACACTAATTGTTTTAATAACCGCACTAAGATAATGTTGGGACCGAAACCTCAGCATGAACTCGGCTACCCTCCCGTCAAGAGCGAGGAGTTGCATTAGTCACTTCCGCTTTCGGTTTTTAATGCCCTATTGGTTGTGTGTGTGCAGCAACACGCTTGAGGGTTTCTTTGCTTAATCTACTTTCTTCCTTTTTGTCATCTTAAACAGCTTGCTGCTCGTTTTAATTACCAGACACGGCTTGCGCCGAGTCGACAGGGACACGTTTAGGACGACATGGAACGTTGATTAGTCAGAGACGACTCATGCGCTGAATCACACAAAGTTAACGTGACTTCAAAGGACACATCAGTGGAATGAAATAACACAAGCATGTGTACAAAAGCACAAAACAAGAGCTGACTGCTCGACTAGGGTGAGAGGAAAGACACCAAGAAAGCCTTGAGACAGAACTTCATACACACACACACACACACACACACAAACACACACGAAACCCAAGATAGGTGGAAAAGTAGACTCACCTGCCCGCAGCCGGGAGCGTTGCACACAAAAGGTTTGTCGTCCCCCATTTTTGCCCAAGGCTTGCAATACAGCTGTGGAAGAGGAGAAGAGGAGAACATTGCTGAAGATGTTCAAGAAAAAAATGAAAAAGGCTCTGAAAATGTCCGTGCTAGGCTTCCAGCTGCTTCTACTACCGCGCCACTGCTTCTCTGCTCGTACCCGTCTTCAGCGCAGGAAGCCGGGTTAAAAATATCACGAGCCGAGAAGAAAAACACACACTCATTACACACACAGACGCACGCACAGATGACACAAAGCATGAAGAAGTTGCCCTAGTGATACTTCCTTCACATTGGAGCCATCTGACTGGCCAATGAGGAATAGTTTACACACCAGTCAGTAGCAGGGATTCGCACAAAGCATGCCAATACGTCTTTTCCTTTTCCAGATGAACCGCCCGTTCCTCCACCCCTACTGCTTAAACCCCACCTATCCTCCTCATTGTGCTCCTCCTCGCTCCACGAACACAAACATCCCACATCGGTCGGCCACGGGTATGTGTTTATCACGCGCGGTTCCTCTTTTAGTTCATTTCACTCCCTCTCCGTCTTTATTCAGCCCATCCCCAAACACCTCTAATCGATACCGCAAGCGAGCCCCCCAGAACTGATCAATGAGCCTGTTGACGACAAGCGAACTCCGAATGCAAACAAGAAGAATGTAACGGGAGTAAGTGATATCACTGGGGTTGGACGGCATAGTGATGTTAATCCTAGAGAGACATTTCTGAAATGAGCCACGCCGATCCAGGAGAATGACTTGCATGTGCATTGCCTGCCTGCTTTCCCTAAACCCCTCCTCTCCTTTTAGTCCAGCGAGCAACATGAGCTACCAGACCACAATTTCCACTCGCTCTAAACAAGTTTCCAGGGACTCTGACGCAGCCTTTATGCTGAAATGTACTCTCAGCTTTAACGCATTTGTGGAGATGATCATCAGGGGTGCATTACGGTCCTCACTGCACGCATAGAGAGGACGGTAATGTATCTCTAAATATAACATTTAATTCAAAATCAAGCTATGTATAGCATTGTTAACTCAACACACCCCTCCCTTTCTGTTATCTGAAGTGCTACAGCTGTCGGTTTCACATCTAGTCTCATTGTGCATGATCGGAGTGTACTCTCACTCTCACTCATTTGCTAAACCGCTTAGTCTTACTGGGGTCACGTGGAGGCGGAGCATATCTCAGCGGACACTGGGCGAAGGTGAGGTACACCCTGAACAGCTCGCCGTCGAATTGCAAGGCGACACACACACACACAGAGGCATTTTGGAACAGGCAATTATCCTAATGTGCATGGCTTTGGACTGTGGGAGGAAACCAGAGCACCCAGAGAAAACATACGCAAGCACTGGGAGAACATGCAAACTCCACACAAACACCCCGAGCCCGGGAATCGAACCCAATCAATACAAGTCAATTTATTTCTACATCAATACAACCATATCGTGGACTGTAGAAATGCTTCTCTGATCCAAATCCTTGTTTCGAATCGGTTAATAGCATGGAGTACAGTAGAAGAACCCGGCGCTGGTGAACAAACCTGACCAAACGCCTCTCTACTGTTGGCTCAGGGATTAGATTTTTATTTTGGCGAAGTGTGATGCCTTTCCTCACATACAACTTTTCCCCTCGGTCTAGAAGTAAGGGATGACGAAGAGTGATCCAGTGATTATTGGAAGATGAACCCTGACAGGGGGATCAGGACCACAGCCTGCAGCAGAGGGGTTCTGCATCACCCTGAAGGGTTACCAGTTCCTGATAATGACTGAACCCCTGAACATTATTACACACAAAACATTGATTTAAAGAAGATAATACTTCTGATAATGACACACTCTATAGTAACGGTCTATTGTAAAGAAACAACAAACCCATAAATACTATTACTAACCAATCAGAATTGAGGATTCAACCATGCAATGACATTGTAATAAATACTACATTTATTTATCTATCTATTTATCTATCTATCTATTTATCTATCTATCTATCTATCTATCTATCTAGAAGTGATAGTTAGTGAGCTGAATGGATAGACAGACAGAGACAGATAGAAAATAGGCAATTTTTTTTAAATTGTTGTCCGCTAACCCAACCAACCCAAAAAATTTTTTTTGGCATGTGGAAAAAAAAAATGTAACTAAATCAACAGACCATCGATCAGATTTTTTTTATGCGTCGAGGCGCCTGCCAGCTGGATATTTTGTTAATGTGACATTCACCTACGGAGTCAACACGAGCGCTTCCTATTTATTAGAGACTTTCAGAATGTGCTAACGAAAGCGCATTTTAGTGTGCGGCCAGTTGCAACACTATATTCCATTGGCTAACTTCGTTTGGACCAATGATGTGGAGAATAATCTAGATTGTGCACCACCCTCTCAATGGCAACTGGCTTCAACTTCTGTTTATTTTATGTATTTATTTATTTATTACTAACCCCCTCCCCTTTTTATTTCTGTGTTAAAATGACTGGTTCTTGCTGCACTGTTGTCTGTGAAAACCATGCAAACGGTCTCAAATCTCTTTCACCGATAATTTTTTTGTAAAACCAGAGTCATGCTGATATTTATGGAGAATAGCATAGCATTCCAGTCACAGGCGCTTAATATTATAGACTACAGCTGGCTTAAGGAAGTACAGACAGATCTGTACAACACATAGTGTAGGGAAAAGCGAGCCAAGGTCTGCACTGACAAGATTCTACACTTCTTTCTACAACATTTTAAAAGAGCCTACCATGCTCCCGAGTGGCGCATCGACAAGGTGCGCGACTATCAACCCAGAGATCGCAGTTTCGAAACCGGGTTAATGCCATCCGTGACCGGGAGTCCATAGGAGCTAATTGGCCGAGCTCTCACGGGAGGCATACGCTCACTTCCCTGTCACTCACAGCGATCACCAGCCAATCATGGGCGTCTGCGAGCTCATTCGTACGAGCGGGCGGATAGCGCTTTCCCTCTGAGTGTGTTAGGCGGCCCCCAAATACGCATGCGCAGCAGTTTGATAAGAGGCGGGCGATAGCATCACGTCACCTGTGCGCCCCTCCCTGGTTGGTGGTGGTTGTGTGACAGGGAAGGCAAAAATTTGATGGGTGGGAATTGGAAATGACTAAATTAGGGAGAAAATTCAAAATTCATTCAAGTATTTAAGTTGAATGATGCCTCCTTGTATATAAACCTTTACTCGAGAATTCAAATAAGAGCAATACAGAATAATTCTGTTTTTGGACTCTTGAGTTCTGACAAAAACATTCATGGTTTTTAGGGTATGACATACACTGGCAAAGAAAAAAAAGGCCGACCTACCAACCCCTTTTTTTGAGCCCATTAGGAGGAAACGGCATTTTTTCTTTTAGGCCTGAAGCATACAGATATATAGATGAATAGACAGAGGTAGGCACAAAGACAGATGGAGACACAAAAAAGACTTAAGTGCCTTCACTTTTCAAAACTATTTCCATTTTTATAACAAGTGTGTGTTTTTAAATGCTGCATTAATACCAGCAGGGAACTCTTTTCCTCTCTCTCTTTTTTTTATTAGTTTACCATCCTGTGAAATTTTCAACCTGTAACACCCCTCCTGTCCACAAACCAAGGATAATACGCTTTCCACCACTCAGCCCTAAGCTACTGGCTGAACTGTAAGGATGAAAAGATCAGGAGAGCGAATCATCAATCATTTTCCAAACAATCCCACCATCCCCCTTAACAACTGTCGCTTATAATTCCACGACGTCACTGACGGCTTCTGCTCTGCAGCCCGAGTCGAAATTAGCAGCGGGTGCGAAAGATGCCAAGTTTTATTTGTCTCAAAGTAAAATAGCTGTGTCTTGTTTGCCAGTGAGAGACCCCTCCCTCTCGACGGGGAGATAAACAGCAGCCAAACAGCTGCACTCTTTACAGACCTCGCAAGCGTCCGAAGTGGGACAACAGCCTGGTGCCATGCCTTCTCAACCCATACGAACACACAAGTGTGAGAAATTTATTTACAAAGGAGCCGCAACCTCCCCACTCGTCATACCTGAGGTGAAGAGGCTCAAATAACAGGGCCTGAAGGTGTGTGTGGGTGGAACAGATCTGTTAGACCTGGGATTCCATTTCAGATTATAAAGATTCAAATGACTGAAGTGAGACAACGGTTACTTTCAAGTGATAATATCACACTAGTGATGACAATTACAGTCAATGCTGAATGCTTCATTCTGATTGGACAACTGTGGTTATTATTTCCGTACAACAGAATGTTAGTATGAACCAAATTATTAGCAATAAAATATTTATTTTAATCAATATTTTGTGCCGTTTTTTTTTTTTTCTGACTAACTGTATTAATCCCACAAGGGAAATTTTTGCCTCTGCATTTAACCCATCCAAAGGGAGCACACACACACACATGTAAACAGTGACCACACACACACTCAGAGCAGTGTGATGACACACACATTGGGGCGTCCGGAGAGCAGTTGGGGTTTAGGTGCCTTGCTCAAGGGCACTTCAACCATGAATGTGAAGGAAGGGAAGGTGCAGTGTGTCAGGGTCTCCCATTACTCTTACTTTATTGATGCACCGTGAAACCAGCTAGAAAACAGAATCGGACGACTTTCGGGGTTTCCGGCGTTGAGTGAAGATCAGCCAGGCAGTCTCACTTATTTCCGATTCCGAGCCAGACCACATGCAAGACCATCACGGGCATGCTCACGCTTATACCCACAGGCTACCATGTCAAGTTCTTCAGTAATACATGTAAGGGCAAAGTAAACCAAAAAAGTTAACAATAGGCAATTTGTAAGCATGAGAAAATGCTGTCAATTATTAAAATAAATTTCGTCAATCAAATTAAAAAAAAAGATTTCGGTGTGATTGTCAGATATTTGAGCAATTGACAGGTATTTCTTGCTTCAATGATGGGTATTTCTGAGTGACTGACAGGTGTTTGAGGTATTGACGGGGATTGAGAGGTGTTTAATAAGTGCTTGAGTGACTGGCAGATGTTTTTAGTATGGACGATGGGTATTTCTAAGGGATCAACAGATGTGTGACAGATGTTTGAACAATTGCTAGTTAGTCCTGAGTGACTGACAGGTGTTTGAACGAATGATTGGTATTTGAGTAATTGCCAGGTATTTCTAAAAAGGTGATTTTTTTACGACTTACGAACATTTCCGAGTGATCGATTGGTACTGACAAGTTGGAGTGTTTGATAGGTAGCTGACAGGTATCTGAGCGACTGACAGGCACTGTCAGTTATTTCAAAGTGATTGTCTTATTTCTGATTGATTGACAGGTATTTCTGAGTGACAGTCAGGTTTGCTGTTTAATTTAAGTAGTTACTTGTTAGTGATTAATCTAACCGGATTCCTCCGGTCCACTTCTAATCTGACTTTTCTGTTTTGTGGTTTGACATTTGTGTTGAATTATCAGGTACATATTTAGTAAAGCTAAAAGGAAAGAGGAACAGCCTTTACTGACTATTCCTTGTATTACTAATTACTCAGCATGAAGTGTTTCCTTTACACCCGGTAAAATAATGACAAACCTTGTGCAGAAATCTCCATGCAGAGAAATGTTACGCAACACCCTGCACTACAAGTGACATGTTTCCTGGACGGCATATTAAAAAGTTCATGGCAGCCGTCCTTAGCACAACCACCTAACTAGCTATGTTTACCAAACAGTCCCATCTCTATTTATGTCAGTTAACAGTTTCCGGAAGATAAAAAAAAAAAGAAAACTATATTTTAGTCCAAACATACCTGCATTAATACAGCCTGGAAATATATTATTATAATCAGCGATCATAAAGCAGTGGCGTCAAGAACGTAATCGAGGAATCCTAAAGAAGCACTCTGCTTTAAAATAAATTCGAGTGTAATTAGCAGTAGCTGACTTTCGTAATATTACATAACCTTGACAACATCAAGTCGGTTATTACCCAACGTCGCCCATGTTGTGTCTTCACTCTTAGAGCAATCTGCAGACAGAACTCACCTTCCGCCTTTCACTTTACCGCCTGCATGTCATCTTTTCAAAACACAACCTTTACACTTTTGTATCAAAGAATACGCTGATACCCGCACTCATGTCTAGAGCTCAGAAGTTTCCGGAGTGCCAGTAAAGCAGTAAGGCCTCCTAGATCTACATGGTTGAGCCTGTAATAAAACAATAGTGAAAACGGTGATATTTTTAAAGTACAGAGTGATATCACTGCACACGCCACAGGAAACACGGCTGCGACCATGTGTCTAAATGTCAATGTAAAACTGGTATCACCACGGCAACAGCTAAAATAAACAACTTTATTTTGAAAAGTGCCGCGGGCGAATTTTGAAGTGTGCGTACTTGTCTTATGTTGGATAAGACGACTGACAGTAGGGATGTATAATTAGCACAGGCTTCATGTATTAATAATTGGACCCATTTTGAAGCAAATTTCTATTTCAACAGATTCGTCTCATCCCTCATAGACACTGCCGGCAGTGGCAGCATGGAATCAAAAGAATTTCAAAACAAAAGTTTTTTTTTTTCATTTTGTGTTTTACATTGTGTCATACTTGAAATCTGATTTCTCAGTACGACTGCATTAATTTGCGGCGCATGGTAAGGCTTTTTAAAAACGAACTACTGACTGCAGTTTGGGTCGCCTACTCCAACATGGGCAATTGTTTACATTTTCCACATACTGCGGAGTAAAATCTAGTGCTTTTTTTTTTAACCTCACCATCATCAGGTCACACACAGACAATGGAGCACCAGCTAACAAAACAAACGTAGGGGACAAAGAGGCTGCGGAATAATCAGTCTTGCTAACGAGCGAATCTGAGACTGAGACCATTACGACATACCGAAATGTCACGCGGTCACGTCGTGCAAACAGCCGCTTCTACAAAGCTACAACGAAGCCTGATTTCAACCGAGCAACCTTCATATTACCGTGGTCATCTCATAATAGGAAATTTGTCCGAAAACTTCAAGCTAGGCTGATAATAGCTAGGACTTTTGATTGCAAGATGAAAGTTACAACTATAATTAAATGAAAGTGAGGTGGCTACTGCTGAACAGACCCCGAGATGGAACACGGAGGGGCTACCCCGTGATATCCACTGAGCCCGAGGTGAATAACTATTACTACGTACTGCGCGGGAACATAAGAAAAACAAACTACATGAGACTTTTATGCTTTATTTTTTTCATTTCTCTTTTATTTAAACATTGCCTTGAGTTTGTGGGGTGGATAAACAGTTACAGAATAAGGTGAAGTATGATATGGAGAATTTTTCCAGCCGGGATCAAAATAATTTGTCATATCATACAAAAGCTAAGCTGAATAATTGCTTTATTATTCATTCAATTCATATATTTTTAAAGTAGAGTCACTTTACTGTGCTAGCAGAGAGAGAACTGGCAGTGCGGTACAGAACAATGTGGATGTCTGCAGAAAAGGACATTTGTAGCCGGCATGAGTCAGCTGGAAGTGCCGCTAGCTATAGCATGCTATCATACTAATGCCATTTCCGATTAATTCAGGACAAATTCCACAAAAAGTGACAAAATATGGGATCAAAGTATTTGATATTTTCAAGAAATACGAGTTGGGTTTTTTTTTTAATCACCAAAAGTGATGTTACTGGCTTGATGCGAGAAGCACAGCACTAGTCTTAAAACCAGCCAACCATTTTCTGGCTAGCTTTCTCTGGGAGGAGACGGAGTGCAAGAAATACTGGCACAACATTTAACTTTTCCAATGTCAATGACGGATTAACTCAGCTGATGGCTTTTCACCAATCATAAACGAGAACGTTTCATGAATGAATAATAATATATTCAATCTCAAGGCAGCAAACCAATCAGATCGCATTGTTCCCTTATAGTAGGTTCAACACTGATTTGATCTGTGAGCGTTGACGTACGCCGAAAACCTAATTCTTGCACTAGATTCTAAAGGAGCGGTGTCACTTAAATCAAACCAGAATCCACAGAACCGACACCACCCCAACATCCAACATTTTTCAAATTCAAAAAGAATGCAGGCTTTGCTACAGACTAACATATCTGGGTACGCAACTAAATGCACCACTGCGCTAACAAATCAGTATCACACTGCATACGCTTACCCAGAATCCCTTTCTTTGCGTTCCAAAACAAAAATACACATTAACAAATAATAAACCAGTGCGTATTGCATCAGATGAGCTGTTTTCTTTTTCATATCACCACAAAAAAAAATCTCTCCCCAACGCTACTTCTGAGAAAGTAAGCCAAGTGTGAAAATAGCAGCGAGCTCAAATCCAAAACCGTAGCAAATTTCCAGTAAGCACTGAATGATGAGTGATTTCTTCAAACTGACTTTACTTTGCATGTTAAAATCCTGGAGGCTGATTAAACTGGCTGTTACGATAATGCGTTCAAGTGTGCTACAAAATTATCCTCTACACGGCGAGCCAACAAGGAACCATGTTCTTCATCTGATACTGTTCGCTTTACGTCTGACCTCTCACACATCCACTTTTCTGCTGCAGTGCACACCTTTACTTCTCTCTGTTTGACTGTACCGTCAAATTACTCACAACTAACGAAACGAACACGGGTTCCTTCATTCATTCTGGTCCTTCGTGAGGTTTCTTCATGCTGGAGAGATCTTCTTTCCTTTCCCTCTCGAATGCTATCAAACGAAAAGAGAACCTGATCGAACCATCAGGAGGAGTTCCACAAATCCACATTCACTCTCCGATGTACCGCAAATCAGCAGGTTAGAGATGCAGAGCTGTTAGGAAGAGGAATTCAATTTGCACCTCAAAAGACCCTGCATTCCATCTCGGATGGGCTATTAAAGTGTTTTGAACAGCTGTGTTTGCGTGTGCCGTTAACATTAACATGTTGACACGGGGAATTCGCGATGATGTGATGTGATCCAGGACATGGTTTTGTGTACTGGTTTATATCGTCACTTATCCTCACTGCGTTCAGACCAGGAGAGAGAGAGTTAGTGTGTGAGAGAGGGACAGCGAGGAAAAGAGAGAGCAATAGAGAGGGACAGAGACAGAGCAAGAGAAAAAAGTGAGAGAGCAACAGAGAGAAGCAAGCAAGAGAAAGAGAGCAAAAGTAAGAGAGTGAGAGCAAGACAGAGCGAGGGACAGAGAGAGAAGGAGAGTGTAAGAGCGAGGGAGACAGCGCGAGAGAGAGAATAAGTAAGAGAGAAAGCAAGAGAGCGATAAAGAGAGAGAGATCAAAAGAGAGACAGCAAGAGAGTGAGTGAGCGAGAGAGAAAGAGAGTGTAAGAGCAAAGAAGACAGTGTTTGAGAGAGAGAGAGTGAGTGAGCAGAAAAAAGAAAGCAAGAGAGAGCGATGGTGAGAGAGAGAGAGCAAGAGAAAGAGAGCTAAAGTGAGAGGGAGTGCGAGAGCAAGCGCGAGAGAGAGAGCGAGAGAGGGAGAAGGAGAGAGGGAGACAGAGGGAGAGGGAGGGAGAGAGCGCACGCCCCGGCGATGTGTCTGTTAACTTGGATTTCTCCGACTCAGCAGGTGGAGAGCAGAGCGGCCCCAGCTATAATCAGCGCTCTGTTTGATGCTCCCTGCTAGGAAACTGTCTAAACAAACCGTATTAATAGCTCCTGCTGCTGCCAGGAATCAGGAATCTGGAGCATGAGTTGCCAGAGGGTAGGGGAGACCCCACAAAGTGTGTGCGTGTGTGTGTGTGTGTGTGTGTGTGGGAGGGGATTTGCTAATAGGTAAAGACTGTACTGAACTTCTTGCTGTTTAGAGATCTTCTCTACACACAACCAAAAGGGACTGATGTGACCTTAGTGAACCTGAGCTTTGGTATTTGGAACAAATGAAACTCTATATGCACGTCTGCATAGCTGCAGCGTGCCCGGCGTTAAATCCGTGCATGGGTGGTGGACAATGCTGCACATTGCAAGACCCAAGGTCACGGTCTGCTATGAAATCGGAAACAATCTAGTAACTATTTTTAAAGTAGGTTTTTGACTTGGTGATTAATAGTGGCCAAACACCACCGCGCTACCAGAGCCTTGGGAAGAGACGGCTAAACTTCAGCAAAGGGGTCTATGGTTGAAAAGATAAATCATTAAAAAATCTTTTCAAAAAATGGGATAAGTGATTTTATTTCTTTTGATCTGTAAAAATAAACAATACAAAAACCTGATAAAAAGCAGCTCACTTAGCTGTGGCTGAACACGGCGGGTATGAAGTCAGTTAGAAAAAGGCACGTGGGGAAATTGCGGACTGGAATGCATGTACGTGTTTGTCAGTCATTTTCTAGACACGATACTCTGTGGGTCACTGTGCATCCAGAGGGCGGAACCAAGATGTCGGACAGACAGAGCCGAACGCTTCTCGACTTCCTACACAATTAGACTGAATAGCGATTGCATTTTGTTTCCAGAACCACTCAGGAAACCTTCAATGACCTCATCGCTGTAGAACACATAACGATGTGAAAGCTCGCACTGCTGAGAACGTCGATGACAAGTAAGCCAGCCGGTGCAGCTGAGAGCAACTGCACACATTACATAAACGCAGCAAACGAAGGGAAGAAAATACGCATTAACAGCTGGTGTCATGGCCAACAACGAGTCTGGAAAACGTGAAAGACCACAAACAGACCCATGAACTTCCTTGGGTTCCCTACTATTAATGCCTAAACTGCACACACTGACAGGCTGCAAAACAGTCTTTTTATTCAGTTAATAAAGGTAATACCACGCAAATATCTAAACCTTTCAGAGACATCTGAACATGACTTCTTCAGAACTTTAAACTAACAGAACAAAGAGTTTTAGTAAAATGATCAACAACCGGATGCTGTGAGTTATTGTCTCTGCCCTGAAATTAAACATTCCCAATAATTTCATAGTAATTTAAGCTCAACGTGTTGTACTTTTTGTCCATATACTTCACTGAACGTGGCAAAATATTAACGTTCCTGTTCACTTATATTAAAGAAGATAAGACCTTGTTCAAATCATCCAAGTTTTTTCCCCAAAGTTAATAACTAAGTAATTACTAGTTTATTACTACTATAATAACTATTATGTGCTGCTTCCACCATTAGCGGATGTGATCTCCCTATAAGAACGATGACATTTTTGTATGAATATGTTTGTATAAATGTTTTAGCTCTCACTATCACAGCTAGCGCTAGAGGAAATTATTCAACAACTTCTGACCAATCAGAATGCAGAACTTAAAACGAGCTGAAAATCAGATCATGTTAAAACAGCGCGTACAGAAGTGGCAAGAATTCTATCTGCTGCTGATAAAAGAACATGCACCTCTTTTGCTCCTGTGTGTACAGACTGAAAGTCAGTGAAAGGGGTAGGTATGACAGGCATGAATCTTTTTTCTTTTTTTTTTCACACCTCAGATGACAAGGTGCAATTTTCAACCACCACTTTAACACCAAACGACTTTGATATCTTCATAAATCATCCTGAAAACCACTGGTTAAAGACAAGGTTAGAAAAGGCCAGTAAAGACTTATTTTCAGGGTTAAAATGACGGACTACAAGTCAGGAGGTTGTCAGCTCAAGTTCTATCACGGCCAAACTGTCACCACGTGAGCAAGGCCCTTAAATCTCAACTCCTCAGTGATTTATAAGGACAAACATAAATCGCTCTGGGTGAGGCTGTCTACCAACATCATACACATCTGCAATGATGTACTTAAATTCAGAAAATGTACACACTACCACTCAAAAGAGTGAACTCATGGGAAGCGTATCTCCGTCACTGAATTCGATGCTGATGGGATTCACATTTCAATGCCTTACTAACAATCCGATGCAACTACGAGTGAGGTCACAGAGATGCTGAGCCTATGGAACCTGCTTTGAAAACCTGAAAGCAGTGATTTGAAGCTGGTATTGAAGTGACAAGTCACATGATCAAGGGATGACGGAAACTTAATTCTGTACACACCCACACGATTAGCACTTGTTCGGCAGAATTAAAACTGGCATTCCTGTGCACGAATCATCGAATATTTTAACTTTATTGATACAACCGGATGAATAAGAATTGTAGTTTTTATGCCTTCCATCTGCCTCTTTTCCCCCCATAAACATGGAGAGTTTAAAAAAAATGTAAATAATAAATATGCAGCACAAATGCTGCAGCCATCCACGACCAGCAGTCGATAGGACCTAATTGAGGGATGGAAGGCATATGCTAACTTCACTTACAGGGAGCGCCAGCCAATCACGGGCTCATTCTTACAAGATCGTGGATGGCGCTTTTTCTCAGAGGTATGTTGGGCAGTTCCTGTGTGTCAAAATATAGGTGGCAGCATCGCATGTCGCAGAGGAGGCATGTCCATGCTCCCACCTCTCCCTGGCTGGTGGTGGCTAGGGAGGTAAAACTTGATGGGTGGGAATTAGATACGACTTTATTAGGGGAGAAACATTACATGGAAAAACCTATTTAAAAACAGAAAGCTTCATTTCTCCAACACCAGCAACTACCAATACAATATGATCTACCTCTACTGCCACAGGGCGCAATTCAAACTGACTCGACACAATGCAATTCAATGCAATACAATATGATACATTGCATTCATCAACACAAATCACTGGTATGAGATCTAAATAATTGAGGTACAGAGCCTCTATTATTAATTCTACATTCATATACTGTATCAATGCAAAAATGCTGGAAACAATGCCACACTGCACACTTTTTATTCAGTACAACCGCATCGAGAACTTCTACATCAGTGCAGTGTTCAGTGAATCTTATTGTCTCTAGTAGACAAACACACACACTCATAAAAGTGTTTACACTATTTGCAGTGTTAGTACTTAATAATAATTAGAAGAAGAACTATAGGTGTATCTCCCGTGAGGTCAACTGCATCCTCATGAGCATAGGTGCCAAACTCAGGCCCGTGAGCCAAATCCGGCCCGCTGCCTTATTTTATGTGGTTGATGTACATTCTTTACATCAACCATTACCACGATAATCTAATGTATCACCCTTCCACTAGGTGGCAGCATCCTGTTTCAAGTAAATAGCTAGTCATTCATGACTCAAAAAAGATTGCCTGCTAGCTTGTCGCGGTCATGTCCTTTCAAGACAGACGTTCAGTGATTATTTGGCCCTCTGGCATCTTTAAATTTAGTCACAAGGCCTTCAGTGAAAATAAGTTTGACACCTCTGCTCTAAAGTGTTAGCGTCTAAAGTTCTTCAAACACCCCCACCCATTTCCAATTTTCTCCCCTAATTAGGTCATTTCCCATTCCCACCCTTCAAGCACTTCTTTTCCCTATAACACAACCACCACCAACCACGGAGGGGTGTAAGCATGCACACGCTCCCTCTGCGACATGCGATGCCTCCACCCGCCTCTTATTGAACTGTTGCGCATGTGTATTTGGGGTCGGCCTAACACACTCGGAGGGAAAACGCTATCCGCCCACTCGTACAAATGAGCACACAGATGCCCATGATTGGCTGGTGATTGCTGTGAGTGACAGGGAAGTGAGCGTATGCCATCCCTCCCTCTCATGAAAGCTCGGACAATTAGGTCAAGGTGACCCAGTCACGATAGGCTGACAGGGCATGCCATAGCAACCATTTAAACATAAATATAAAATGAATTCATAAAGAACTGCTAGAGTGTCTGTGGCAGCGACACAAAAAATGTCTTCGGGAAAATGCAAAGGCAAAAAATGTCTGTGGCAGCGCCGGATTCGGGCAGCCCCTGAAAACATAGCTCCGAAGCGTAGGGGATACAATAATAGCGGAGCCCCATTGATAAGAAAAAAGCGTCTAACAATCGAGTTGCTTTTGGAATGACAAGAAACTATAGGGTCCATCCGTCCATCCCTCAGGCGTACGTGCACACGTGGGAACCCTGTGGTGATATTTCTCATATATAAACATGGTAATGGGAATAAAAGTTTGAGTGATGGTGACTACTTCTACTCTGTCCTTCCCTCAAAAGTGTTACTTGTTTCAAGCCATAAATTAAACATACTTTAACAACTTTACCAGAATTCTATGTGCCATATGCAGTGGGTATCTCCGTTTTTTAGCTGGCAAAATAGACTATTACTGCCATGCAATGCATTACTCATTTGAACTGAAAGGCTTTTAACCCAATCACAGTGAGGAAATGCATGACGTCTCTGGGCGCGTATAATCCAGCGGATTGGCATCTCCTTACCTTAAAAAACAGATATACAGATATATATATATATATATATATATATATATATATATATAAATTATAATTTATTTGAGAATTGCAATCATCCATTGATTTGTTTTTATTACTTGATTTAAAAAATGTCATTATATTTTAATTGTACTCTCATCCACTTTAATGATTAGTACCTGTACAAACAAATTATCATAATTTGATGATGCTTATTTTTATTACAATACAATTTTTTGTATCATTATTTGTGACTCAGGAGTAGGAAAGTGCATCCAGTCAGTAATACAGAACATCTTTCTTTGACTTTAATTTACTTTTAAAAATTCTTCATCACTAAACAGTCAGAAAGATAACCTGAGACAACTGGCAAACCGCTGCATTCTGGATCCAAAGTGTACACTATTAAGGGTTTAAACCATCCGTTCCCCGTTCTGCAAAGTGCACCTGCATAGTGCACGAGACGCGGTTTGGGCTTCGGCCTTGATATTCCGCAGCCTTTTCCCGCACGCGCCCGCCCTTAAAACTTTCTCCTTTTTGGCTGTGAGGAGCAGCTCAGCTCTCCGCCGCTCGCGCTTAAAGATACGTCTCTGTTAGACCTTCTTTACCAAAAGTAAACTAAATTACACTCACAAAACTTTCAATCCTTTTTAAAAACTCCTTCTGTAGTTGCCAAAAGTAAGAGTTCTTTTTGGAGCAGGTCGGGAAAACTTCTCATCACCGTCAGCTAATTCACTGTCCACACTCACAGCTCAGCTCGTTACAATATATCATCCACCGTGTTAAACAAAGAGCACAATTACCTAACTTCTTTTACCAAATCAACCGTGTTTGTTGATGAAGTTGGTCAACTTAACTTAGCCACCGTGCTAGCTGGGTATGTTATTTATCGCAATCCTACCTACATTCCGGCAAATTCCGCCCTCTTTACTCGGATTGGCTTAGAATTCAAACGACCGTTTTGATTGGATAAAGTGCTGGCATATTCGCGCGTGAGGACGTTTAACTGACCAATCAAAACGCGCAAGGCGGAGCATGTCGAAATACGGGCGGCCTTGCGCTCAGACTTCGGACGCAGCTAACTAGCCACAAGTTGACAACACAACAGATGTGAACAAAAGTAGCTTTTAATCGTCAGTAAACGTTTCTAAAACGAATGTGCACTCGATCCGAACATGTTTGACAGAATTTTAAGTTAGTTGTTATATCTGACAGTGGCACAAATGTTTACAAACTCACCTCAGCGCCCCTCTCTCTCTCCACTCTATCTCTCTCTCTTCTCCTTTGGAATCTGACACGCCCCGCCCCCTTCAAGTATCGCGAGATTTAACGTCACAAAGCTTCACGTTCATAATTTTACTGGAAGTGAGAATATGCATTCTGGCAGCACCTGTAGAGTTAAATATTAAATATTAAATATTAAATCTTTGAAGTGTTGCTCAGATTCTCTCAAATGTCTCACAGAAATCTTTCTGAACACAGAACATTAGTTTGAACTTGTTGAATACATGTTAGCTTTGAAATTAATGTACTTTCACCCAGACATAACAGGTTCATAGAACATTTCCTGCAGATTTCAATAAAAAAAAATAATTTAAAATATTTGGGTAATGGCAAGGGCACAATTGCATTTAGAGAGCAAACAAACATCTATGACTTATTCGAGGCGTTCTTGCTGCCAGACAAAACAGACCATCATCATCTTCAGACAACATACTCATCATTCAATCAGTCATCTCCACTAACTACATTATCCTGGTTATGGTGGATCAGGAGCATGAGGTGGGATTACACTCTGAACGGGAAGTCAATTCCTGCGTGGCATATAGAACATTACGATATAAAAATGAATTGTGAACTATAGATTAAGGTATATACGTTTGAGCAAACCAGGACGCATGGTGGCGTAGTGGTTAGCACGTCCTCCTCCTGGGTTTGAGTCCCGGGCTCAGGTATTTCTGTATGGAGTTTGCATGTTCTCTCCATGCTTGCGTGAATTCCCTCCAGGCTCTCTAGTTCCACCCACAGTCCAAAGACATGCACATTACACTATGTGGCTGTTTGAAATTGCCCCGGCCAGCCTTGGACTGTAAATACACTCCACCTTGTCATGTTAAGCTTAAAAAAAAACAAACAACAACATGCTATTCAAAATATGATAAATAAAAACAGTAAGACGAAAGATGTTTGTCAAAGCATGAGGTAAAAAGTTGTACCTTACCACAGAAATAATTTAGTTGTGATCTATAAAAGAATGAGGGATGAACATCCTTCCATCCATTATCTATATCACTCACCTGTCAATGTCATGGGGGAAGCTGGAACCAATTCCAGCTGACTTCAGGCAAGAGCTTGAGCACACCCTAGCACAGACACAACCAACCATCCACACTGAGAGCCTTATCTGAATGTCTTTCAACTGTGGGAGGAAACCAGAATAAGCTTGAAGAGAACATGGGTCACTAAACAGAAGGTTGGAGAGTTTAAGCTCCAGTACCAACAAGTGCCACTGATCGGCCCTTGAGCAAGGCCCTAAAATCTTAGTTGTTAATTTGTATAAATGAGGTTTTAAAAATGTAAGAATAGGATGATTAGCAAGATTAAATTAGATGACTGTAAATCTGGATGCAATGGCATTCTATGAGGAAACCAGACTGGAAGGTAATAAACTCTTCCTGTTAGGGAGAACTTCCTGTTGTAGGCAGCCATGACAGCGAGATGTGCTTTAATAATAGATACGAGTGTTGAATTAAACTGAGGAAGCACTGTCTTGTTGACATGTTGGGTCAAGGGTTTAAACTACAGAATGATGTAAAATGTGTTAATGTAGGTCAGGTAAAGGCTGAAAGCAGATATACACCATTTAGTCAAATCCGACTTGACTCTGGCCCTCAGCCAGGTTTTTAAAGGGTAGGTCACCAGATTTACGAAGGCTTAGAACCAGTACGCATCAGTGTTTCCATAGTTGCATGGCTAAACAGAAGCATTCACGCCTAGGGGCAATCTGGAGTAGCCAATTAGCCTAATGTGCCTGTCTCCTGACTGACACTGGCACCCAGAGGAAACCCACATAAGCATGAGGAGAACATGCAAACTGTACATAGATTACACTCTTACCAACCACAAAGCTCGAACCCAGCACCTTCATCTTCTAGTCACTTTAGTTTGGTTGCCCTAAAGTACATCATTTCTCTGAAAGAAAGGGGGCCAGTCAACACACGTCTTTAAAACGTGTATTGGATTTTTACTACTTTCTTAATAGACATTAGGTTAATTCTGGTGGTCAAAGGATAAGCCATAGTAGTGTTTAGAAGAATGCAAAGTTCTGTTCACTGTATCTGAGCTGAAACTGAGGCAGGGTACCTCCTGAACAGCTCACAGGGCCAACACACACACACACACACACACACACACACACACACACACACTGGGCCAATCGAGAACATCCAATTAACCTAATGTGCAAATCTTTGGATTTTAGGAGGAAACCAGAGTAAACAGAAGAAACCCACGTAAGCACTGGGCGAACATGCAAATCTGAAACAGAAAACACCCCTTGCCGAGCCAGGGACTCAAACCCAGGACCTTCTTCCTGTGAGGCTTCTCCTCCCAAGCAGGAAAAGTAAAACAAAGTGTGTTTCACAACATTTTAGGTCGTGGTGCTGGTTCTGCATAACTTCCACTGACAAATAAGAAGACAGATTTAAATAGGATATTATTACACAATTAGGTAATGAATTTGCTGAATAATGCTAAAAATCTGCAGTGCCAGTTCTGTGTCATGGGTAAATGGTGGATGTTATTAAATGTTCTCCCTTATTGACTCTAAAACAAATCATCATTAGTTTCTCATACTAAACATCTGTTTCTTCCCAAATATGGAGATATGTTCAGGTTCTTATAGCAAAACCGAGGTGCAGAAAACAGAGGAAGTGAATGGAGAGAGAAAAGGTCTTTATTTAACCATAGCGCAGTTTCCTTCCTTGGCAATTATTTGCGTTCACTTTAAAAGAACATCCTGTACTTTGTTGAGGAAAAATATCAGCTTAAGCACAATACAAACGATGGAGAGAGGGGAAAAAAAGAGAGACCTATTTCTTATTTAACAATGGTCTGGTGTAGGACAGGTTCTATTTTGTGTGCAGATGTGCAAACGTGTTAAAAGTGGAAAGCCAATTTGAATTTCCTTGGAAAAAAATCCAGAAGAGGGACTATTGTTTAACAAGATCCATAATGAGAGGTCTTCTACTAGAGCTTTGCAGGCCAGCTTATGATCTGATTTACACTAAACAAACCGTTCTTACTCTGGGAAATAGAATAATATTATATGATAAAGAGTGGTTCCATTTACACCGTTATGATGTACATGAAATGAAAAAAAAATTAAAACATGAGAATCTAATTATGCATTACACGTACTTTTAATAAAAAACACCAAGTACTGAAATGCTGCATACTATATAGCATGTAGCATCATACATCACCCCCTTCTGACCATCGTCTGAATTACTATATATATATATATATATATATATATCCAGGAACCATGTAAACCTCTTTATTATGTGATGCAGGATGGATTTTACTTGTATCTCACAAGGGAACGCTTTTTCAACACTTGGCTGCACAGAACACACAAACATCACACTAGCTTATTTTCTACTCTGGCCATAATTGTACAAATTACAGCAGAAACGTGAGGGAAAAGTCTCTCAGGAACTATAACAACTGAAACTGAGTACAACCTTATTAAATCAAGAAATGCAAGATTTCCAAAAGGAACGTGCTGGTATTTTAAAACTGATAAATCTCTACAAATTCACACAATATAAGATTTGTTCCCTCAGGGTACAAACAATGCAAATGTACCAATTAATGTAAGACGGTAGACCTAATAACACCTTAAAGTTGGAAATTTATACCAACATGACTTTTGTCATTTAATAGAGTCCCCAATTATAAATATATCGTTACGTTCTCATGTAAAATACTAATATCCACGCAATTAATGAGACAATTATTTAACTACAATTACAGTCAGTGGCCATAAGAAGAGTCATGGTAACTGCACTGCCTGGCAAAAAAAAAGTCACACAAATATTTTCATGGAGTGCATTTATCCTCGATCACAGCATGTAATCTTCATGGCATTGCTGCTCCAGTTGATCAGGTCGAGGCTCAGCAACATTAATGTGGCAGTAAAATGAAGTCAGGTGATGATCTGTATGTACTGAATGAGTAGATTATCACATCAGTGGACATTTTCTTCCCTGATGGTACGGATATAAAATGGGGACTCAGATAATGAAAGAGTGGTTCAGAAAGCATGAGGAATCTTTTTCACATGTATCAGCACCCCACAGTCCTGACCTTAACCCCATTGAAAGTTTTCGGGATGTGCTGGAGAAGACTTTAGGGAATGGTTAAATTTTTCCCTCATCAATTCAAGATGTCAGTGAGAAATGAACCTGACACTGGATGCTAATAAAGGCTATGATGGTTAAGTTTGTTGAAACAATGGCATGATGATTACATGCTGTAAGCAAGGCTAAATGCAGCCCATGAAAATATTAGCATGCGCAACTGTGCCCAATCAGTGTGTAGATATATTTTTTATATATATATATGTGTGTGTGTGTGTGTGTGTGTGTGTGTGTGTGTATACACACACACACACACGAGAGAGACCCTTACCATATTTTAGGAATTCTTAAGAGTACTTATACATACTATTCCCCCGTTATCTTGTTCTTTGCAATAGAAGAATATTGGATTAGATTGCTTTGGTTAAAGTATCAATAGTTTAGAACCATGCTGTTCATTGGTGCTGATAATCCTGATTCTATGGAAAATACCAATACAATTCACAATATCTTAACATTTTTAATATAAAATTATATAGAACACAAAATCTGTTTCTATTACACTCATCAGCCACTTATATGAAGCCCTGCCCACCATTCATTAAAAAGGTACCCATTCACTTATCACGCATATTAAATAAACATGAAATACAGTATTATCTCCTAGAACTAAAATGAAATCGACCATGATGTCTTTCTGAAACCACTTGCTCACTCCTGCATGCGAGTATCAATGACCTGTGCACTGGATGCAATGATCGAAAGAAGGTAAACATGGTGCTCTCGCCACCAGGGAACATGCAAACTATGTTTACTAATCAACATTCAAGATGGCGACCAACAACACAGACACAGACAATATGGGCAATGAAATATTGACATTTTTAGTAACAAACATGCGCAATTTCATTCGTCCAGTCAAGTGGTCTTATTGTTTACTGACACACACAACAATAAAAGGATAAAATAGACTATTGGCTTGTGAATGAGAACCTTTAATTATCCAATTAGCCTCAGATTCCTGTTCTTTGTGCAACAGGAGTGAAATCTGATGCATTCGTTTTTCTTTTGTAGCCCATTTGTCTTGTTTGAAAAGCTATGCTTAGCTTAGATGCTTTTTTTTCTCACCATGTTTAAAAAACATGATTGAGTTAACCTTCCTGTCATGTACCAACCAGTTTGGCTAATATACTCCAAATTCAAGGGATTTCCCCTTAAGGTGTGCTTCTTACCAATTGTTGTTTTGTTACATCCGCCAAGGAGATTATGTTTTCGCCGGCATTTGTTTGTTTGTCTCTTTGTGGAAAAAAAAAGAAGTTATGAATAGATTTTCCTGAAATTTTTAGGGAAGGTGGAGAATGGGTCAAGGAACCATTGACTCATGAAGCAAACAGAAACTTTCCATGAGAGCTTACAGAAATTGCTTTAAAGTGGGACTGGTAGAGCGAACACGCGCATTCACTGACCTTTCGCATGTTATTGGTACTCAGACGCACGCATGCGCTGTCTAACTTGAAGACGACCTTGTAATTAACCATTTAGAACCCGGCATTAGACCTACTGGACAGTTCTTGTCAATGTAAATGTAATGACTATCATAATATTACTTTAGTACAATTTCCATAAGCACCCAAATGTTTAGTAATAATAACATGAACAGTATATAACTCATGCAAAGGATAACTTACTAGGAACGTGCATGCAATCGTGGACTACAGATAGACAAACAATTTCCTGCAGAACAAAATCGGCACGTCACACTACCTTCCATGTAGTTCATACAAAAGGTAATGATTAGTTTGGTCAAGGGAAAACAGCAGAAACTGTCCGTCCTTGGCGGAGGTTTGCACTCTCTGAGAGCTTCTATATATTTTTATGTTTTTCACACCATTGTGTGCAAAGTTTTGAAATTCCCAGGAAATGCTCCAAGCAGCCTGTCTGGAAGCAACAACCATGCCAAGGCCTTCAGATCACATTTGTGATGCTAAATGAAGCTCTTGGCCCTTATCTGCATAATTTTAGGCATCGTGCTTCTGCCATATGATTGGCTGATTAGATAATTGCATGAATGTACAGGTGCTCCTATTAAAGTGGCTGCTGGATGTATTACACATCCTACACATGATTAGTCAGGGTGTTGTGTGCCTTTAGTGATTTGTTTAAGTATACAACTAATTGCTTTGAAGTGCATTACATACAGTCTGTTCTCCATCTCTCTCCTTTTCCCTCCCTCGTATATCCCCAGTGTCTCTGAGGAGTACATACTCTTTAACAGACTCAGGAAGCGGAAGCTGGTTGACGGCAGTGGGGAGGTACTGTGCCCCGAGGCTGTTACGTACAGCGCAGCGGGCCAGATCTCTCAGTAATGCCGGCTGGGCCATCATGCTGCTGATGCGAGCCAGAAGCTGTGGGTGTTTATTAAGCTCATGAGGCATGGAACCATCAGCCCGGCGCATCTCTAGCCTCCCTGCAGCACTGCACAGCAGCTCCAGACACTCTTCCTCCTGCTCAGAGCCCAGGCCACGTGCCAGCAGTGCCACCAGCCGTGAAAGGGGGGTCTGGCCTTTCAAGTTGGTCACGTGAACTTGGGCGCCATAGTCCAACAGCACACGCACACTCTCCAGGTTTCCCTTCATGGCGGCCCAGCTGAGCGGCGTGTCGTTGTTGTAGTCACGTGCATTAGGATAGGCGCCGCTCTCCAGCAGTGCACGTACACATTCAGGGTTGTCTTTGAAGGCAGCCCAGTGTAGCGGTGTGTCCTTGTTTCCATCCAGCGCGTTGGGCTGAGCGCCGTATTCCAGCAGTAACTCCACGCAGCCTTCGTCTTTCTCTGCTGCGTAATGCAGCGCTGTGCGGTTGTAGCCATCCAAAGCGTTGACCTGTGTGCGCATGATCCAGCATGACAAAACATCCTCAGACAACGCTAACTCATATGCACTAAACTCTGATTCTAACCAAACTCTTCTCTGTCTAGTTACAGTTAATCACATGTGAAGATGATTTTAAAAGTGCACAAGATAAACTGATAACCTGGTAACGACTGCCAAAATCAGACAATCGTGCTACTATGTGAAAGAAAAAATACTTTTAATAAAATGTCTACAGCTCCAAGCTTATCTTTTCCCTAAAAAGTGAGCCCTGATCTCTGTATTTTCCATCTCCGGCGTCATACCTCTGCACCTTTCTCCAGCAAAAGCTCCACACAGTCGGCGTCAGCCACCATGCAGGCGCAGTGCAAGGGCTTCAGAGTGCCATGCATCCTGTTCACATCGGCTCCCTGCCAGAAAAAGTCATGAGTGACCTCCACATGATTGTGATAATAGTTAATAGTTACCTTTATTAAATAAAGTTACCTTGCGTATAAGATCCTCCACATTATCGTGAGGGAACGAGCGAATGGCTGCGATCGTTCGGATAAGCCTTTCCGAAAGGGAGTATTTGCTCTGAATACTCTGCATGATGTACCACATAGTCGAGCTCATGTGGAGCGAAAGGACATTGCACCCGGGCAAGGTGATGCCTCACGTCTTCAACAAACTTTTAAAATAAATAAATAATAAAAACACAACATTAAATTACAAGGTAAACAATTGGCACGACTCAACACTAATTTCTAATAATAATAACTGAATAACATTTCTAATACAGTCCCATGCAAATTATTCCAAACCGCTACACGTTCCTGACTGCGAATCATTTTTAAACTGGAGGTATCCAGTGGCAACACCTTGTTGTTGTAGTAAAAGTCCTACTCCTCCGCTATCAGCTAGCTAAAATTCCATGAAGCACAATTTTGAATTGTTGAACCAGAAATAAGTCCCCCCCCCAGTTTTTTGCTCCCATAATTTTAGTCGTATCCAATTCCCACCCGTCAAGTGTTGCCTCACATGTGACCACCAAGATCAGGAGAGAGAGCGCTATCCGTCCCTTTTGGACAAATGAGCCTACAGAAACCCCTGGATTGGCTGGTGATTGCTGTGAGTTACAGGGGCGAGAGCCAGTTAAATCTCATGGACTCCCAGTCACGGATGGCTGCGGAATTAACGTGGATGCGAATTTGCAATCTCCAGGTTGCTAGTCACGCACCTTGTCGATGCGCCACTCAAGTGAGAAAACAGAATCAAACAAAATTTGCATGGACAGGACCAAACAAAATTTGGCAACATTATACCACACAACAATGCCAACAATTCTGCACGGTCAAGTTTTTCACTTTTCAACCCGAAAGAATCATAACGTCACAGTCATGAAATTTCTCCTCCGAGGAAAAGTCCTCCTCCGTTATTAATGGCCAGAATTGCACAAAACTTTGCAGGCTTATACTACAGTAGATGAACTAATGAACACTTTCATGGAGCCGGGTTTTTATTTTCAAAGCAGAAACTGAAGTATTAGCACTACCAGCGATGTAGCCGGATCCAAATGTGTCCCAGATATCCGTCCGGTGTGTACTTCAATCTACTTTGTTTTCTTCTTTGTGCATGGGAAAACACGTGTTTTCTTCACCAGTCATTTGTACTTGTAATGTTTTTCCACTGCAGGACAGACATGTTAGAACTTTCTGGTACTTTTGGCTCTGCGTGTGTGTTTTATGTCAATTAAGCAATAATTGAATCTCATCTAAGAGCATTTTCACAGACTCTTAGAGCAATCAGTCATAAAGGGGTCAAAAATTAAGGTTTTTAATTTGCTAAGTTTTTTTTTTTAAGTAGTAATTTTCTTGGATGTTCAAGGTTATTAAAACTTTACATTTCGGCTATAACGTTATTTTCTTGGACGCCGTGGCCTTTGAAAGTACGCACGTCCAAAACAACAACATTTTTTTAAAAAACTATCATCGTCAACAGGGGTAAGATTTCAAAGTTAAAACCAGTTAAATTTTTTTATTAAATTTTAATCACATTATTTCGTTTACTGGATATCTTAGTACAACTTAGAAACAAATATTTTCACAAAACTTTTCAATATTAATGGAAAATTTTCATTTAATTCAAACATTTTTTAAATAATGAACAAACATGGGAGATAAAGTCTACTTCTTTTGTAGGAAGAACACCTGTTTATGCTTGTATTAATGAGTATAAGGTCACACTGTCTTGAAAATGTTGATACTGGGCCTAAAATGATGAACTCCTATAGGTGTAAAAGAAACAAATGGTCAAAGCAACTAAGCCAGTGTACCAATAATTCTACTTTATACACATATAATCTGGGTTTCAAAATCCCTCGTGTCTATTAGAAAAAGCTTGAAAGTTAAATAACATAACCAGTCCCTTTTTACTAGTAGTAATAAATCTATAAATTCAGGGAAGACAACAAATATAGAACACCTTAAGTTTTGTAACAAAAGGGTTCGGAGTGGACAAACTTTTTGACACACTTTCAATGTGGGCGTGTATCCAAATCAGCAGCCTGTAAGATTCTAAATGTATAGTATATAAAATACATAGCAAATGGACATTTTTTTCTGAGCTTTTATTGGCAGAAATATCTTTTGTGATCATTTACTGATGGAATAAACCTAGATTCCAGAGTGAACACTTCTGGACAGACATACATTCACATGCTTGTGTAATCAACATTTCAGAATCTGATTCAGATATATTTTGCTCTAAAGTTTCATACCTAGACATTTTATAAAAAGTGCATCTGATTAAAAAAAAAGATACATTTCTTATTATCACAAGAGATAGAAAAGTCGAAGTGGACATTTTGGACAGACACTTCCTTGCAGGTATTAAGATCTGCCCTGTGCAGAACTCGGGGATATTGCCACCAATGCATGATTCAGTAAAACGTCATATGCTTATCTAATTTTGACTGGAAAAATTTCATGGCAAACATCCTCCTTTGAAAATTTCAGTTGGAATCCTGAGAATGTTTCAAGTGTGGAAACTCAAATGTATCCAAAATTAAACTTCCGTGTATTTTTTTCTTCATTTATTTTTTATTTGAAGGTACTCCATACTATTGTTTATTTATTCATATGAAATTTTACATGATGTGTACAGATTTTTGAACAATAATCTTCATTTTACGTATCTCCAGAGCTCTAAAAGACTGAAAAGTCTCCTCATACACCTCTTTATTCTATTTTAAAGGGTTTTAAAGCTCATTCATGCTCCCACTACATATGAAAATAATAACATATTCGAAACTATGGGACAGGCACTGCCTATACTACCATGCATCCTTGAAATTGATGTTAAGCAATACCTCCACTAGAGGGCAGCTCAGAGTCACAAAAGACAAACATGGTGACTGAAGAAAGATGTTTGAATCATTCATTTATTAATTTCCTAAGCCGCTTATCCCTAATTAGGGCGCCCATCACAGTAGACTCTGGGCGAGGTACACCCTGGACAGCTCACCAGGCTATCACAGGGCCAACACACAACCATTCACACTCACACCTAGGGGATATTTGGAACCGCAAATTAGTCCACTGTACATGTTTTTGGACTGAGGGAGGAAACCGGACTACCTGAAGGAAGCCCACACAAACTCCACACAGAAACACCAGGGAGGCGGACATGCTAACCACTGCGGCACCCTATGTCCTGTTTGAGTCATATATTTACTATATCTCATAACTTTTCCTTCTGACATTTTAAAAATGTCTTGATCATATCTCACTTAAAGGGGACAGAGTGGTTAGCACTGTTGCCTCACAGCACAAAAGTTCTGGGTTTAAATCTGAGACAAGCTCCTTTCGATGTGGAGTTTGCATGTTCTCCTTGTGTGGGTTTCCTCCAGGAGCCCTGGTTTCCTCCCCGATTCCAAAAACATGCACATTAGGTAATTCTCTATTAAAATTACACAGAGTTGTGTAGGTGAGTGTGAATGGTTGTTCATCTCGATTTCAACCCAGTGACAGATTGACAACCTGTTCAGGGTGTAACCCCGCCTCTTTCAGATTGGCATTTCAGATTGGCTCCAGCTGCCCTGTGACCCTGACACAGATAATGTTTCACTTGAACTACTGCGCCCATAATGTCTGGTGGTACTCCTTGGTACTGCCTCTGCTGTAAAGCGGAGCTTGTACAGGTCTGTCATGAAGAGGGAGCTGAGCCGAAAGGCAAAACTCTCAATTTACCAGCCGATCTACATTCCAATGCTCACACATGGTCACGAGCTTTGGGTAGTGACCGAAAACACAAGGTTGTGGATGCAGGCAGCTGAAATGAGCTTCCTTCGCACGGTGGCGGGGCTCTCCCTCAGAGATGGGGTGAGAAGTTTGGGCATCCAGGAGGAGCTCGGAGTAGAACCGCTGCTTCTCAGCATTGAGAGGAGCCAGATGAGAAAGATCGGGCATCTGATAAAAATACCTCCCTGGTTTGGTGTTTCAGGCATGTCCAAAGAAAGAAGAGACCCTGGGGCCAACCTAGAACACCTGAGCTGAAGGGACTATGTCTCTCGGCTGGTCTGGGAACACATCGTTTCAGAAGCTGGAGGAAGTGGCTGGGGAGAGGGACATCTGGACCGCACTTTTTAGGCTGCTGCCCCCACAACCCAACCCTGGATCAAGTGCAAGATGAGGATGATGATGGGTAACACTCATTTGGGTAATTATAAATATCATTTTATTATACTAATTATAAATATTTTAACCCAAATCTTAGAAAGAAAAAGGAAAAAAAAAAGATATCCTTTTCATACAACTTCTCAACTGAATTGACAATTATTTTTATTTAACCTGACCTTGATCGTGTCAAATCATACCGTCATATCATCAACCTACTGCATTTTACATTAACGGCATTCGTCAGACACCTTTATCCTGACCAAACTACATTTTATAACATTTATACCCCTGAGAATACAAGTTCAGGGCCTTGCTCAAGGGCCCAACAGTGACAGATTGGTGGTACTTGGGCTTGAACCCCCAACCTTTTCATCAGTGACCCAGAGCCTTCACCGCTAAGGACTAAGTCACTGCCTTTGTGATATTCATACCCGTCTCGCAGACGCCGCATCATTTGCCGACGACGTGAACAACAATCAGGTGCAAATGTGAAAATGTAATTAAAAGCAACTTCTCTCTATCTCCACCCTAACATGTAGCATCCAGCATGAAACAAATTCTGGTACGCAAATGAACGTGACGATGCAAAGAGACCAGCGCGTGACGTCATCCGACGTTTTCTATGGACTTTTGCAGCGTGCATTAGATACTTTACCCCGGAAACAGGTGAAGCACTGGAGGAGTTACTTTTAGACTCCAACACAACACGGAAAAGATAAAATACGCCTAAATGTACTAAACACGAAAGGATTAGCAAACGCTAAAGTGAGCTAATAGACTCAGAGCAAAAGCAATGCCTTGTTTAATAGAATTACAGGCAATATCTTTGCTCTCTCTCTCTCTCTCTCAGACAAACACACATAATCCCCATACTGGAGGTTTATTACTTCTCTACATATTCATTAGCATGTTTTTTAAGTGACGGGTTGTGAGAAGGTAGCAGCTACGCTAAGGCGGCTAGCTAACAAACTAAACATTTGTTTACATTTATTTTTAATATTACTTCATTACTTTTAAGCCACCATACTTTGTACAAAATGTGTTAGCGTGTTTGTGATTAGGAAGCTAACCAAATCTAAACAATAAAAGAATTTAAACGCCATGTCAAACACTGTTTCAGCTGCCCCGGATGTTTTAGCTAGGTATGTTTTTGCTAGCTAGCATTCCGCGGCTAACCGGCTAATACACGAAAACCGCTTAAGACTCTTACTTTTTTTGTCGCCCTTACTGGTTAAATGTTTCATTTAAATGTTTAGTTAATTAATTTGTGAATAATCATATTACTGGTGGTACATCTAAAAATAGTTATTTTTAATAGGTACATAACTGTAGCAGGTGCTAGCTAGCTTGTCAACATTACTGATCTGAGCAAGTTGTTTTCCAGTATAGTGTCACAAATACCTTATAATTCAATAGCATTGGATTTTGCTAAAACGGATTTATCTGCATTTTCAGGTAAGGATTAGAAAAATATAAAAACATACAACTCACTTAGGAAGGAAACCTCTGAGTTCTACAGGTTTATCAGTTCAAAGCCACAACCTTCTGTAATGAACACAAACACAACCCTGAAGGGAAGGCTCTCACTGTGCGCATGCGCAAAATGATCTTAGTGGGGACCCTCACTGACATAATGCATGCAAGAGCACCCAACCCTGGTCCTGGAGGACCCCCTTGCCTTTGCACATTTTAGAGTTTTATTTATTACCAACACACCTGACTGAACTAATTAGCTAATGAACAGCCCTTCCTGAATTGCAGTGGTCGTGACCGAGCAGGAAAAAGAATGAAAGGGTCATTCCAGAATTTAGGCATCCTAACCTTTAAAAAATCTACTCTTTATTTGATCATTTTCTGTCATGTATTTAGGAAAACCAGGTAGTAAGCCATCAAATAATGTGATTTGTCCAGCTTCACAAAGTTACACTTTTTATGAAATGTTTTATTTGATGTGTGCCATGCATATTGCAACCCTGTTATGAATACTCAGGAACCAAAAAAGTATATATTTTTTTCAAAAACGTTTAATAAATCCTTTACCATTTAGCAAAGAAAGCCACATTCACATTGGATAATCATTCAATTTCAGTTAAGACTTGACCTCTATAAATTTAAACAACGTTTGAACTCTGGCATGCCCAACTTTTCAATATTTGCATGTTGTTGTTGTTTTTTTTTGGTTTTTTTTGTATTAAATTTCAAATATATGCTCAAATCCATTACAAATAAAATCATTCAAACTATTACAATAGGTCAAACCCTCATGAGTTTGGGGGAAATCATTTATGATTATTTTGATAAAAATTATAGGGTAACAGGGTTGAAATTAGAGTAACAGGGTTGAATGGATCCTTTACTTATTATAGATCATAACATAAATGTGACAAACAAATACTTAGGACCACAGGAATGTTGTTTAATAACATCTTATGC
>JAOUQZ010000017.1:4685816-4704752 GCA_028564935.1 Neosilurus hyrtlii | reverse complement strand
AATTAAAAGAAAACTAAATTAAGAGATTAGCGTGCATCCGTACACACAGCACCAGAACCAACATGATTTCCTGTCATGGCCTTTTCAGGCCTACCTGAAGCTAGAAGGATCTGCAGTGTGAACGGTGGGTTTGCTTGCAGTCAGTGCAGTTCTGGGGACTGTCTCTTCAGAGGCCGGAGCAGCAGCGCTCACAGTGGACTCTTTGTTCGAGTCTGACTGCTGGAAAGAAATACAATAACATGAACATTGTAAAGCCTTTCATGAATAACCAAAATAATGTATGTTTAGAATGAGTTTTTGTCCTGAATGCAAACTCACCTTATCCCTACTGAGACCCCGTACCACATCAGACATGCGGTTCTCTAGCACCGGCTCACCCTGTGGGCTGCCTGAGCATCCAGGGAGTGGAGGGAAATTAGAAGGAGCTAGGTCAAATTTAGGCGGTGAAACCTTCACCTCAGTGAGCGGAACTGGTCTCTGTAAATAAGACAACATAAGGGGTGAGTGAGTAAATAAAAGGGCGTGGAGCACTATAAAGAAATATATAGAAAACATGCGCATTACTATGGTTCGTTCGTCCTCTCTCCTTCTCCGAGTTGCTCTGTACGTATTCCTCCTGTACACAGAGGGTTACTTTGTTAGAACTTCAGACTGCTGGGTGTCAAATTCAGCTGATTATTCACTCAGATCAAAGACTAGGGGTTTTAACAGGCTGAGAACTGACAAGAAGTTCTGACACAAGAAGATATCTAGTGATTATTAGGACCAATCCAACAAGCTCCACACTTCATACAACAATATTTATGAACCTGATCATGAAATCATACCGTCCCCGTCCTGCCACAGTGCCATCATCATTTGGATCAGTAGAAGTGGTCAGGTGTGAGAAAGAGGAGCTGAGCTCGGAGGTGGCCAGCACAGAGCTACCGCTGGCAGGAGGCTGTGGACTGCGGAGCCCGTCCACCACAGACACAGGAGGGACAGTAGAGGCCAGTCCGTCGTTCACCCTCGTCTGGGGCTTCACGTGGTTCCTGCGTAAGCACAGGTTTACATGATACAGCTGCACTACATTCTCGTGATATTTAATAAGCAGATTTGGACAGAGAACAATGAACCATTGACTGAAGCAGCATGCACTAACGACACATCATAGAGTTTGCAAGCAAGTATGGCCACGGGATAACTTTGACTTCTCAGAGCGCAAGCCATTTCCGATCACGTTTATATGGAAAGAATTGAGGTGGCGTTTGAGCTGTTCTCAAATTGACAGCGTTCCAAAACACAACACAAGACATAATTTAGTGCTCCTCGAATCAAATGTTAACACACTGGCCAAGAAGATTCTTCATCCCAAAAACAGTTAGCCTGTTACTCAGAGATCGCCACGTCCTCTTAAAACACAGTAAAGACACCGACAGAAAACAAATGGTTAGTTATAAATAATAAATTATTCTGACAGAACATTCTCATTATCAAAACAATGTTTGCCAATTGAGTCGAATGGATTGGTGTGATTCTCAGCTGGAATTTATCACCACTCCAATGCAAACCTCACAGCCACAGTGTGATCACTTGACGCCACTTAAATCAGTAAGAAAGTTCATCAATTCCTGAACATAGATTGTTTGAAGACGCCAAGATTTATAGCCGTAGACTCATTGGATGGTTGTTTTAGTTCTGAGACATGAGAAGGATGGAGTAAATGATTAGACAAATAATATTACAAGCTTTAACAGCTGTACCTGAAGGCATTTATAACATTCTTTCTTGAATAGAGTGGGACACTGTGGGGACAATAAAAAAGCCAAGGTAAAGAGCGGAAAATGACTAGGTTGAATTCATTATTTTTAAAATAAACACAAAAATAAGTAAATTTAAAAAAAATGTAAAATTAAAAACGCTCTCGAGCAAACAGCTACCTAGGGGGTGGACAAATCAACAGCCTTTGACTAGGAGGGTTCAGGTCTGCTTTTTTGATGTTCACAACACAATCCCTCAGCAGATAAGAAGCCACACACACTTCCCCTGCTCAGTTTCCTCAGTCTATACTAAGCACTTAAATTGGCTACGGCCTTATGTTCTTCAACTTGAGCTACCATTTTAATCTGTCATAATTTCAAACTACCAAAGCAATACTGTCTACCAAGCTGCACTTGCGTTGCGGACTAGATAAAGGATTTATGATTTGTCCACCTCAGCATTATATTTAAACTTTAATTAGTAATTATGTCAATAGTAAGGTGGATGTCACTGAATAGGACTATTTAATTCAGCGACATCCCCCAAGCCAAATAATTGTTTAGTATATACTACACAGGAACATAAGTAAAAAGCAGACTAAAACAAGATTTGCTTTCGATCGTAACAGAAGCATGAGCTCCATGCACATGCTTGAACGGGTGCATAAGAGCTGTGTAGCAGCGTCTCTGACTCTCTAAGTTAGTATGTACACTACACAGAAACAAAGAAAAGCAAACTAAAACAAGATTTTTATTTATAGTTAATATAACCATTACAGATAGACCAGGTGAGTTCCGCTCACCCCAAGCTAAGTGCTGTGTATCTAATGATGTTTGCTTAGCATACTCATTCAGAATTTAGTACACACTACACAGAAACATAAGTAAACTGCACTCTAAACATATTTTAGTATATAATGCGGAAACACAAGAAAAAGCAAACTAAATTATGATTTATGGTTGACTTTTGCTAGAGATACATAGATTCACATTGACTGAAGCATTATTCACTTGGAATAATGTTTCTTAATCCCCAAGGTAGTGGATCAATTAGATTGCACCGTTCCAACGTAGTATATACTAATACAGCATAATTAAAAAAAATAAATAAAAAAAAAAATAAAAAAAAAAAAACCTCAAGACAGTCAGTAATGAAATTTATGAAAAGAATTATGAATCAAATATAAAGCATAACAGCACTTGGTATAATCCTAAACAGTGAACAGCTTTGCAGCTACAGCATGGTACGCATTAAGACAAAGGAGCCCAAAACGACGCACCGGTTTCTGTTGAACGGGCGACCGAGGTTGAGAGAGTTCGAACCGGTTTTGTAGTGTGCAGCTGTGCCAAATCCATTGACAAACCCGCTGTTAGGAAAAGGTGCCTATGATGAACAGAAGATATGTCAGTCAACACAACACAAGTTTGGGATGTAATCAAAGGGTTAAAAGGAAACTTCAGATAAATTTTAATTAAAATTTGTCAGTTTGCTTTTCAGCTGCAGCTCGAGCAGAAGGTCTCACTAGAGGAGTCTCGAAGTACGGAGTTGGAGTCGTCGTCCAGGTGGGAGGGACAATGCCGTAGAGATACTGCTGCTGCGGGCTGTATATGGGCTGCATGAAGAGCGGCGAGCTGTACTGGGACTGCGTGTGAGACTGCTGCTGATAGACACTGCAGTCCAGACTGCGGTAGCCGTTCTTTGCAAAGAAGGTATTGATGGCTTTTATTCTGGCCTGCGAACAAAACCCATGTGTTAACAGCCAGTTAGTTTTACACAATTAACACTCAAATAATATCCTCACATATTCACACAACTCACCATGATCGGTTTTCCCTGAAATGTTTTGACTTCTTCCCTCAAGTATTTATATGCCTGAAGCAACACAGAAGGAAATTAATGAAGATTAAATTCATTTTAATGAAAACTATTCTGTCACGAGTGCCCATCCTGTCCATCAACACTCACCTGTTGAGCGTCCGTATCCGATTGGAATGTAATATACCAGTTATTGTTATGCGCAAACTCCACGCTTATGACCTTCGGACAGTTGTCGTTCTTGAACAGGGCCTCCACTTCCTAAAAAGATTAACCATCAAGAGTGAAGGCAAAATTAATTACAAATTAGACACTTTATTCTACAAAGTATGAATTATCCCCTACACTTCTGCAATATAAATACCTCCACAGGGGTCGTTTCTGGAACCTCTCGCAGAATGATGATGCAGCGTTTGTGATTTGGCCGCACCTTCTCTCCTTTTTCATCCACTTGAACCATAGGAGACGCTGAGTACAGACAAGATGGGCACATTACTAAGAGAGGGTTTCAAACCAACACCTGTTGATATTACAGCTCTTATTAAATAATGAAGCTGATGTCAGATGGTGATGTTCTCAGGTCTGGTATTGTACAGTGATTAAACACTGGAGGTGTTAAAATGGAAAAAAAGAGTATAAATAAAAAAGTGTTTAAGTATGAAAAACGGTTCAAAGCAACAAAGCTGATGCTGGTGTAGAGTCAATTGTTTTATACTTTCCTATATCATGAAATTTACTTGATGTCAACTGCATAATCTTAATCAGAATGTTTCGTCTGTTCGTCTTTTTCCTTTCCAGAACTGTTCGCCTCTGAGAGCAACCACACAGCCTGATACAAAAGTGTGTTTGCCATATGATAAAAACTACTGTCATCCTTTAAACATCATTACAAGGCTTAGGCTCCTGAGTGGCGCATTAACAAGGTGCATGACTATCAACCTGGAGATCACAAGTTCGAATCTGGGTTGATGCCGCAACCATCCGCGAGTCCATGGGAGCTAATTGGCCGAGCTCTCACACTAAAGCACTATTGTCACTCACAGCCATCACCAGCCAATCTTCATAAAACAAAACTGAGTGTGTTCTTCTATCAGACCGTCAAAAATCACCTATCCCCATTATAGCACTGGTTGTCATCTTTTTAATTTCTTTTTCAAGAAAAAGAATTCTGGATACGTCGCAAATCATCCACTACAGCAATTTAATACTGCCTGATCGCATAATTCCACATGTGTACACAGCATTTTTTTTTTTGTGTACATAGAGATAATCCACACAAAATTACTGAGGGCACTTTGTTCAATATGGTCAAGTGAAAGAAACAAGCCAAAAATGTGCGCGTGTAAACAAAGTATGCTTAGTATTTGTTTGCTTAGTACTTGGCATACAAAAAGTTTGATTTCTCAGGAAAAACGCCGGGGATAAATCTTTAATACATCAATGTTAACGACGGTTCCCTTCATTAAAAACAGCTAAACAATATCCACTGTACATACAGCATAAAAATAAATAAATAAATAAATAAATAAAGCCCTTTAAGCACCCAATTTAGGATTTTAGATGCACACACACCACACAGCTACAACCCAAACATTTGGTTAATACTCAATGAACTGGAAACTTCAGTGTAACGTGTCTTAGAAAGGCAGAGGTGCCTAACAAACACAGCTACTAAACAGAATCCATTCAAAAGAGCCACGTCAGAACAATCATCTCTCCTCAAAGAATTAATGAGCGTGAAAGATTTTAATATCACAGTGTAGACACTTACATCTCAACACATCCAAGATAAGATCCATATCAGTGGTAAGGACCTTAATTCCTTCCATGCTGGCAATAGTCCAAATTGGCACAAACTGATCGCTGTCCATCTGAGATATCAGGTAAAGATCCTTCGATAAGTTCTCCCTGTCAGACAGAGAGCAAGAAACTGAAACACACGCACTGTGCCACCTGATGAAAATGGACACAAACCGCCTAAACAAGATGCTCTTACCTGCTGAAGCAGAACTCCAGCTCTTTTTTCAGAGACTCACGCAAGCTTTCTGCAGAGAGAGGCTGATCTTCAGGCAGTTTGGATTCTGTACAAGAAAAATACACAAATCGAGCATAGCTTAGCTCAGCTATTAGTCCAAAAACTGAGAAGTCATTCCCTTATTCATTTAACACCAAGCTTTCGAAAGCTTTCAAGTCTTTTACTGACCATTACACCCACTCAGAGGGTTTGGGTCAGACGGGTCCATGCCGTTGACTAAGCCGTCCGCTGAAGCAAGGTTGGTGTCCATGAGAGCAGGAAAACCAGGTGTAAATGCTTTACATCCAGTAGACTCTGGGGTTAGCAAAAAAATGAAAGAAAAAAAAAAAAGTTATCCTAACACTAAACATTGTTTGAATTTCCACAATATTTAAAAAATTGTGAACACTTTAGTCTTGTACATACCGTTACTTATGGTTGCCTGAGACCAGGGGGATGCTTCGGTGCCATCCACAGGAGTCTCGCTGGATACAACGGGCATCTCCTGCCACACTTTGGCATTGGGGTTCAAACCCGCACCCTTTGAGGTCACCTGAACACAAAACATGACAGTCACATGTACAGCTTCCTACAAAAACCTTAAAACACAAATCACACTTATTTTCCCCATTTCAGATCAATAAGCATGACAAAAACATTTACAGCATTTAGCAGAAGCCCTTATCCAGAGTGAAAAAAGGCTCCGGGCTAACATCAGCCCATACACCTGGGCACATCAGAATAATGTAAAGTTCAGAGTTTTGTGAAGCTCGGGTATGTGTGTACACGCCGATACTTCCTCTATGAAACATAAGATTCTATAAGAATTCAGCAACGACTATTTAACCAATCAGCAGTCTGTTGTATTTTACCTCCACTCACACCTGACAGGTTAAAAAAAAAAAAAAATTTCACTACAGGTATTTTGGGGATATCCCAGCTTACTTATTGGTGGAAATGGTAACACAGTGAGTGACAAAAATTGTAAATGTACACAGGCCAAAAAAAAAAAAAATAATGAAAAAATTTTTTTACATTGTCGATGCATCAAACTATGTATTGCACTGAATCACCAGGTGGTAAACCATTACTAATAACTACAAGAAGTCTAACAGTCACATGGTACACACTGGTACGCCTACTAAACTAATGGAGGAGATTACTGATTAAGTAAGAACTGTCTCACTATTGAAGCCCCCGCAGAGCCGGCTTATCCTGACTTTTCAACCTGGGAAGATAAAGTAGTACGCCAGCAACCAGATAGCCATTCCTAGTGTTTCCTTTTATGATCCTGAAAACTACCAGCACCACAAAAATAATCCTAGGCTTCTCTCTAAAGTTACACTTAGTGAAGTGACTACAGACAAAATCCTACTACAGGATCGCATTCAAGTCACATGATCATAATTAACTCCACATTTATTCGCCAGCATATCAGCTACACCATCTCATCTGGTTGATGACATGGTCTTCTCCTTTCATGTGTACAGAGCTGACAGTAGCCTACATTTGCTGCCATGCAACAGCCCCCTCTTTTCTTCTCCAACCACCAAAGAACCAGTGCTGGTTGAGATGGACACCAGCCTCCTCGCGACCCTAGTATGATTAAGCGATTCAAGCAAACGAGCGAGTGGGATGAACATTTCCTTCCGAACCAGGCACATGTTCATCTGTTTGCCGATTATTACTTTTCTTTAATACAAAACACTTCAGTGGCAAAGGACACAGCTTTTCAGATACACGGCACACGAACAAATTGCTACAGACAAGGAACAGGGAAGTTTTTACAGTGCAGGTTCCCCCAAACCCCACCTCACCTGGAGAACTTGCATTCGTGCCACAAAGCTGCGCTAATTACAGCGCTCCGGTTGTGTGAAAGTCTGGTTTTATATAGCAGTAACAATAGCAACAACCTCTTTCCCCAGGCATCACAAAAAATAGACATGGGAAGTAACGTGACGAGTCGAAGCGATCATGCTACTTAAGGACTGTTTTAGAACTGATCAGGGGGTTGATTGAATCAAGCCTGTACCACCATCAGTCAGGTCTCTAGACCACTCCCGGGATTAAAAATGGGTTCATAATTCCAATTGTAGAAGACAATCTCAATAACAAAAACAACCCATAGTACAAAGTTCGCCAATGAACAATTCAGTGTAAACCATTTCAAAATTCAGAAAACCATTTACAAGCACTACTACATTAAATAACCACTTAAACAGAGACTACCAGCAAATTGAAAAAGATGACTTGACATTTTTAATAGCTCACTGGGCCTTTAGACTTTGACCAGACTGCAAATCGAGCTGAGATGTATTAAGAATTCGACCCAAATAGACGGATTCAAAGGGAGAAGTGTTAATTAATGCAAAAAAATAAAAAATTAAAAAAGCCAAAAACTAAGCATCTGACTCATAAACTAACTGATAAATAAGCTGCCTGTTAGGCTTAAATATGGTTTATAGACACCACTAGCGTTCACCAACACCTTTTATGCATGAAAACGCACCGTATTTTGCTCAGGCATAATGACTGAGTTTACTATTAAAGTGCATTTTGAGGTAAAGGTTAATGCATGACAAATGCGTTGCCCTACAATGGCGTGGACAACACATGAAGCATTTGCATCATGCCACGTGTGTATTATTTATTCAACAAACCTAGGTCGCAGGGAGGCTGGAGCCTAGCGTAGCCGACTCTGGGCTACTCCCTGAACAGCTCACCAATCCATCGCACGGCAACATTTGTATCATGCCACATAAATCCCAAATATATTATGTGACAAACGTAGATGGCTTGTTCAGCTAAGCCAAACAACTTCACAATAAGCACCAACAGTTTCTTCATAGACTTCATTATACAGCACAGCTTCCTCTATCAATATTAAAATAAAAACATTTAAAATTCTATTCAACCTGAGATCACATGTTCGAACTTTGGTTGATGCTACAGCCACCCGTGGCTGGGAGTTCATGGGAGCTAAATAAACAAGCTCTCACCGGAGGGAGGGATTTCATACACCCTGTCACTCACAGCAACCACCAGCCAACCATGTGCATCAATGATCTTGTTCATACGAGGGAGTGGATAGCATTTTTCCCTCTGCGTGTGTTAGGCTGGCCAAAAAAACACACATGTACAGCAGTTTGAAAAGAAGCGGTTTATCCAATTATGTGCTGTTTGGCCAAAGCAACCGATCGACCCAAAGCCTAGGCACTGGACTAGTTCAAAATTCTATTTCAAATAGATTTTTTAACCACGATTTTCCCTTTTTCCTATGTTTAAAAAAAACTGACCACATGGCCTGTTGAACATAAATTCAATTATATCATTATAACTGTATAATTATACAGTACATTATAAATGTAAAATGTCTCATTAAACATCTCATTAGATCTGTCAGCAGGACGAGACATAAAAAGGTGACAGCAGTAAAAGCCAATGACAGCAAAACACCTGACTTTGGATGGCTTGTACATTGGTCTGTCCAGTGCCTGTGCATGCAATGTTGACTGGTTGTTCCATTGTTGTCAGGAACGTCAATTCAATTTTATGACAGGCGCTGATGAAAATGAGAAACGTTACAGAAAAGCGAAAGGCCCGATTCAAAACCAACTGAGGAAAAACAGACTATTATCTGCCTCAATATCTAAACAACATTCACCAAGGCTTTCCAGCATGACCTTAAATTACAGGAGGAAGCTAATGTTCCCGACTTCAATTCTTCTACTAGTGTTCCGCATTATATTCAAGTCACACTGGCTTCAGACAAGAACGTCGCAAACATCAAAGCTGTTCATTGCAAAGGAACGAGTTTCTTTCACACTGCCGTCATACAAAAATCAGCTTCCTAATGCCACAAACACACTACTATTCCTGTATTAAACCACATGGATCCGGCACAGTGTGCATTTGTTTATGAATAAAACACATCCAAAATATTTCTTAACTGGTTTATAATCATGTCCTTTATGCTTCCCTACCAAGATCAGAACTTTTAACAGGTGCTCAACTCCAAGAATCACTTTGTATAACCCACAAAGTAAGTTTGTGCTTCATGTTGCATTTCATTTCTGGTTGACAGCAATGCAAATTTCACTAACTCTTTAACCTAAAGGCAGGTGAGACAGGCAAAACTCCATTACAACCCTCGACTCTTACGCAGTCGTGAAGTATTGCCTTTAAAGGTACAGTTTGAATATCCATCTCTTCAACTCATTAAAGATGACTGGCTGACCCTTCCCAGAATCCTTTGCCTGAAATACAGAGTCACCATTTTTAATCCTAGGAACATGCCAAAAACTATCTTCGACAGTGCAGCAACTCTATATATTAAATTACAACAATAAATTTAGTTTTTTGCCAAAATAACCATGTGAAATTATTTTGACCGATCCACTCCGTTTCCTGTTGTATTGGAGCCAAACTGAGCTCTGCTGTCGTGTGAGTGGCTACAAACTAGGAAAGAAAAGATAAGGCAGGCTTTGTTCAAAGCTTCCACACAAATAAAGAACAAGTTTGAGTACGACATGGTGTTTCCGGTGAAAATACCAACAGTGTATTTGCGGAGATTTTTACTGCGCAAGGCTCAAGATAACGACCGTGGGCTTTGCGGGAAAAAAAAAACAAACAAACAAAAAAAAAAAAACAATAATAGTAAAAATTACACTCACCTCCCAAATAAACATTGTCAGCGAGCTGGTTTAAGCTGTACACTGTCTGAAAGCCTCAGATTTGGTTCACACTGAATAAAATGAACCTGATCAGCTATCAATGACTGACTGAGCTTCAAACCGGCCACAGATGATCATTTAAAAATAGCAAGCAAAGACGCCATGCAATGTTTACGATGCCTAGCTTCAAATCAGTGCAATACTTTCAACCCCCGAGCTAGCTCACCAGTACATTTTACCACAAATTATTGTGGAATGTTCTGTTTTATTGTCAGAACTGCACTGGGGGCCAGTCGGAGTGTTTTTCTGTAATAACCAACAAGTATGTTGCATGACCTACACCTTTGTGATGTCACCAACTGATACTCAACAATGTCACAGAAGGGTGACACCCCCTCTTGCACTGCAGAGCCTTACACACTGCTTCCATTTTGACTGACAGCGTGATATGCCGTTACTGACTCAGACACACAATAACACTACCAAGGTGTCTGGGTGAATGACATAAAATGAAATAATAATAAATAAAAAAACCTCCACGTGATTAACTGATGCTCTATTTCAGAATGAATATTTTCAAAAAGACAGTTATTTTAATAAAACAGTTATGAAACAAACATGAGGAAAATTTATAAAAAATAAACTAGAAGCAGATGGGGAGCACAAATCTTGACCAAGGCAGTTCATTTCCCTCCTTATTTGCACTTCCTCTAAATATTTTCACACTTCTTCCTCAACAAGCCCAATATTTCAACATTCCAGATCAGATCCTGACCAAAACTTTGGTTTGGGACAGACCTTATATAAAATTGGTACTGTAATTTTTGTCTAAGCATTATAGTCTTGTCTTACGGAGTTAAACACAACTGTTAGACATCCAAAAAACATCAAAATTCATTCATAACTGAGTAAAGTTGCTAACCAGAAAACCAACCAAAACATAACCTCCTTGGTAGAGCTAATTACTATGAGGGTGCTTTAAAAACTCATGTGACACAAACATCACTTTTTTGGTGGCACATTTTGAATTTTTTTTTTTAATTAAATAAAAAATAATAAATATCAGGGGTTCCATTGTGTAAGAATGTCTGTCTAGTGGATTTGCATGTCTGTGCTCGCGTTGTGTTAACTTTCCAGGTGTAACCACATAATTCTGAAGTAAGGTTTAAATATAGTAACATATACCGCAAACAATTTTTGAAAGTCAATAGAGAGTATTTTCTTCTTGGCTGTCGGATCCATTTGTCCACCCCCAAAAATAAATAAATAAATAAATAATAAAATAATAATTATTAAAATCAGGACATATATGAACATTGCTGGTCTCAGGGGCTTCTGTCAACTTTCCCATTTATTACTAACAATCTGTAAGCTGTTCTGTGTTTCACAACAAAAATGAAACAGTTCACAGAAAAGAGTACAGGTTAACAACTAGAATTTTATCAGTGTGACTGTCATCATTTACCAAAAAAAAAAAAAAAAAAAAAAAAAAAAAAGATTCCTCTTCATACACTGTTGCCTCACTCGCAGCACATACATGAGGCCAAAAAATACCGGTGCAACCATTCATGTACGACATTTGCTATACCGTGTTACATAAACCACACATCTCCGGCTTTGAATGTGACTGGCCTTCAGTTTCAGTGTTTCATTGAGTGGCATGGGTATCAATGCTCACAAACAGGGGACTGTCAATAATTAAAAATAATAGACACAACAGGGCTATTCAATACTGTACTTGTAATATTCAAAACCATGAACATCTCCGTTGACCGAAGGGGTGGGCAGGGAGGAGAATGAAAATTTCACAAGTCCAAACCAAGAAAAGGGATGAGTGTATTTAAAAATGATACCTGTTTGTTCTGCCTCATGATATGAAGACATGGCTTATTTAAAAAAAAAAAAAAAAACCTGATGACAAACAGGCCAATGTGCATGAAAAAGCATGTGCTTATTAGCCACCTCTTCAACCTCAAAATTGACATCTCACCCATTTGAAGCAGTGTGGGGGGTGTTACTTTTAATGCTGTTAAGCATCAAAAGTAACCGTTGCCTGTTCAGTTATTCAGATCTTTAAAAATTTTAGCCAAACACTATTTTCCATAACCATTTCTACAAAATGAATGTTATATTTGCCTCACTAACCAGTATTAAATTTTTCCTTCAGTCTCAGTGGGTTTTTCATATCCATGCTCACCACATGAGCAATCCACATCTACAACTGCATTGGGTAAAGATGGATTGTGACAATGTTCGCTGAATGATATACTGGACACAACACCTGAATTCACAGCGTGTGCCTACTCGCCCGATTTAAATTAGCACACCCAGATGAACTGTGTATTGGCTGAATCCTATGTTGAAGTTCCATTCTGTAAAATTAGGCCTCCTCTATTAGGTCTCTGAAATGTTGGACTCTAACTGTTAAGCTGCATCCACACAGGAATTAATGAGTGACAAGCGCCCATGCCAATTCAGTGAACGCCAGCAAAATGAACAATGAGAGGAAAAATTCAAGTGATGTAAAGGAGGAAGGTGCATGATTAAACCGAAATTAAATTTCAGCAATACCCAATCAGAGCTTAAACTCACAGTTGATTGACAAATGCTGGCCAACACTGAGTCCCCCAAACCTCTTTCCACAGGGAAATGAACACATTGGGGGCGATGGACATGTGAAAGAGTTACCTAGGCAACCAGAGTTGGCCACAAGCAAGATTCGCGTGTCACAAGGCGAATCGTTTTATCCCTCATTGCTTGTCGCTTCCTGTGTAGAGGCAGTTTTAGCGATTCCCACTGATGACCACAAAGCTCCGCCCCTGAATCCAGTGGCAAGTCAAGGCATGCGTCGATAAAATAACTGTCAGGACGGATATCCAAACACAAACAAGCATTCCAGAGAATACAAGTTTCCCAAAGGGTTTTCTCAGAACCACATTTGCAATGTTTACTTCCCAATGTTTATATAAAATTGATTGGTGAAAAACACACACACACACAAGTCCACAAGAGACAGCACCGAGGTGACGGGTATAACACACAGCACTAACATTATCGTAACAAATGTAAACAACGAACATGACTATTGTTAGCACTCGCAGCTAAGGACCAACTTATTAACTTTAGCAACTGATCTGCCTAGACAACTTTTGTGCTTTTTTATTCGCCTGAATATTTGATTTCTTTACAGCTGGCAGGGATTAAAGAGAAAAAAAAATCCAAATAAATAATCCTCACCGTTTTAATGACTATTTAGTTCACGCTGAAGTAGCGCACAGATATATAACTCGAGATACTGGAAGCAACACAAGAACTGATGTTAAGCCATTAAGGATTAAACGGCGACAACGTCCCGAGCGTCTTTCTTAGCCGCTCTGTTGAAAAGCAGAAGCGCAGATTCATGAAGCATCTTCTCGTGATATTTTACACCAAGTCTGGATTCTGAACTCTGCCACAAAACCCCTGATGCAAACACAGCAGCTTTAAATTAAACACACCAAATGCACGCAGTTCAATTCAGGACTAATTTGTTGGAGGAAATCAGCCTGTGCTCTTCCTCCAAAAAAACAACAACAAACAAACAACATTGCTCCAGCTTGTGATGCTGAAATATTTAGTAGCCGGCACATGTCACATGGCAATGGGGGCGCAATTGTTAAGCAGGCACCTGCTCCAAAAAACGGCTCCTCCTTCATAAACAAGTCGTTTCAGAAACAGCTGTTGCACAGGATCACCTTTAAACCGCGACAGAATTGCGAATAAATACAGCTAAAAGATTTCAAGATCAGGTTCATAATATAGCCAGTGTTTCTGGGAAGAGGGAAAAAATAGCCTGGATTCAGAAATTTGTAGGATGTGCAACAAAAATAAATAAATAAAAAGACAGCAGGCCTGGGAGAGTCCCACAGCCGAATGTTTCAATAAGTGTATAAATACATTATAAACGCATCACAATTCAGCAAATACAGCTCATGGTTTTAAATTTCCCCTAATAAACATTGTTCTGTGTTGTAATGGTGTAAATTAAAAGGGTTAATCGATGAGACCCGTGTGTCATATTCACCTCAGGAGAGCGATATTAGCATCTCACAGGCCTGTAATGACGGCCGACCTAACGTTAGCATGCTAGCTAGCTAGTCAATCAACTTAAATGAAATTGATTAAAACAGCAGCTCTACGACTTAGTCAAAAATAATCTGTTCGCAGAAGGAAAGAAAAAGAACACAGCTTAACTGAAGCAAAAAAGAAAAAAAAACGTCGGACACTAACCTGCAATAACCAACGCAAAGGACGGTTAGTTGTCTGACTGCTAACGTTTTAATTCATTAAACTGACGCGTCAGTGTGTACAGAAGCAAAACGCTGGATGTCTGGTGTAATGTAAAAAGGTGAACAATCACATTTAACGTCTTATCTGAGATGTTACTCTCCCAATTAGAAAATAAATGAGTCATCGATAGTCAGGTTAGCAAAAGAGCCAAACCCTCTAACCGGACTAGCGAGTGACGCCTTCACGCCAGAACCAACGGCCATGTCGCGAGCCGCGTGAGCTAACCGGGGTTAGCAAGACTGCCGAAATTAACACCTGGCCTTATTTAGGTCGGCTGCTAACTTGGCTAAGGGTCGCACGGTGCGCTTTTCTACGCAAGCTTTTTTTAAAATGCTCGTTTATCATGTCGTACTGAAGGCTCCTGTGTGAATGGAAGGCCCTGACTCACCATACTGACTGACTCTGCAGCCCCGACCTCCTCACGGGCTCTCAGTCCCGGTTCACCCTCAGCCTCCCCGCGGGCTTTCAGTCCCGGCTCGGCCTCCTCCTGCAGCGGCTCTCCGCCCTGGTCTGAATTCATCGGCCGCTCCTGGCGTCACTGCTTCTCCGCCGTCCTTCTCTCTGCGGCCTCTCCCACGTGTGTTACCGCTTTTTACCCTCTTTCGATAGTCAACTAGCGAATTAAGGATTATAAACAGCTGGTATACTGTACTCTGTTATCGAACAGGATACTATATTATGTGCTTTACCTTTACGCAACTACTTCTGGAACGTATGCTAGCTTGATACCTGGCTAGCTAATACTAGGAGCCACAGTATGGGCTAGCTAGCTGTCTTGCTAGCAAGCTAGCTGAGCAAGCTCAGACTGGTTGTTTGTGAAACAGGCGACGAAAACGACGACGACGAACGCAAGGCGAAGAAAAGCTCAGAGTTTGGTTTTAAACGGTCGTTCTCGGAAACAACACCAACGCCGATGCCGTGCAGCACATACCGAAAAAGGGCAACGCGAAGCGGACACGCAGGGGACACGCACTTTGCCTACGAGCAGGCAGACATTAATGCGATCCGCTGCTGTCCCGACTTCCACCGCGACCTCTTGATGCCCTCTGAGGCCTCGTTTTAACTTCCGGTTAACGGCAGCCGTTTACAATAAAGGTCCACATTAATATCGCGCTACACAACCTACTTAGGGTCACTACATTCCAAGTCGCTTTTACGTGCCATATGTAGTGCACTATATATACAAAGCAATACATTTGTACTTCTACCTTCAACAAAAAATGTCTGCCAGAAACATTTTCTATAATAAAAGTACTAGTAATTATAACAAAAATAATATTATTTATATCTAATATTTTATATATATATATATATATATATATATATAATTTAAAAAAAAAGCCGATTTTTTCACTAGTGATATCAGCCCAGGGCATTCATTTTCTCACCTCCTAATTTTGAACACCTTATATTTTTCATTCCCACACTAACAAAATTTTATGTTAACCAAATTTATATATTTTTTAATTTACACGTATGGCATTTCTCAGACACCCTTATCCAGAGTGACTTACATTTGTCATTTTTATACAACTGAGCAGTTGAGAGAGTTCAGGGCCTTGCTCAAGGGCCCAACAGTGGCAGCTTGGTGGTACTGGGGCTTGAACCACCAACCTTTGGATCAGTAGACCAGAGCCTTAACCACCATGCCCCTATCATGCTAATGGATGCTTACTTAGAGTGAAGATTACCAGAATCAGATTAATTCATTCATATCCTACTACTATGGTCACGGGGAGGCTGAAGCTTATCTCAGCTGACACTGGGCGAAGGCGGGATACACTCTCAGCTCTCCAGACCATCGCAGGGTCCACACACACACACGCACGCACCTACGGACAATATGGGACAGCCATTTGGCCTAATGTGCATGTCTTTGGTCTCTGGGGGGAAACTTGCATGCATGGGCAGAACATGCATATTCCATACAGAAATGCATCAGCCTTGAATCTAGGACCTTCTCGTGCTACTATGTCACTGTGCCGCCCAAAATCGCTTTGTTGTTATTGCATATGTGTGTAACCAGTACACCACTGTGCCGCATACAATATAAAATTAACTATACAGTTTACACAGGTATACAAATGCACAGTGCTCAGATATAAAGAACTAAGCAAAACTAGTAGTAACAGAATAAGTAACCATTAAAAAGCAAGTAAACCTAAGACAGGACATAACTGTCCAACCGCAGGAAAAGAAATACTGCACAGTCAGAACAAATATTGCACATATAGCCATATTGCTGCACAGTTAAATACAGTATAATAAATGGTGAATACATGTTTATATGTTCAGATGTTGTGCAGTAGGATATTTAGTGACATCTCTGTGATAGAAGTTATTTTTCTGTGTATTTGTATTGGCTTTGATGATCCTAAAGCACCTCCCTGATAGCAACGGTTCAAAGAAGTGATGACCAGGGATGGGATGAGTTTCAGGATGCTGTGGGTTCTTTTGACACAGCGTGTTTTATAAATGTCCTCGAGAGATGGAAGAGGGCAACCTGTGAGTTTTTGGGCATTGTTAATAACAACAGACCCTTATTCACAATAAACTAGTTTATTCTATGACTGTAAAATTCGGTCTACTTACACTGCAGGCATCAGAAGTAGTCTTCTGAATGAATAACTTAAAGACTGTCGTAGATCATCTGTTTACCATTTGAATTCAGACAGTACATTTAAGAGTCAGAGTAATAGCCTGCAGACAGATAAATCCACCCACTCTCCCATTTTCTGGTAAACCCTTTACAGAAAAGCTTTCTTATGACATCATCGTTCTCAGTAGCTAAATATTATAAAATGTAACTTATTTTAATGACTATGCTGACTTTTTATGAACATCACAATAGCTTATTATATTTAATGGAATGATAAAAATGTGTTTAGTTTATTTTTACATATTTTAACCAGCAGGTTAGGTGAGCTCTGTGTGCTCTGAGCAGAAGTGCTGTGTAGCTAATGGTGTCTGTTTATGCTATTGCTGTTTATGCTAATGGTGACCCAATAAAATCTCCCACATTTCAAAGATAAATTTAAAAAAGTTATAAAATATAATCAGATTCTTATTTCACACATGAAATTTCATTCAGTACAGTTTTTATTCATCATGTTTTAAAGATGACATCCTTCAAATGGTGGCCATGTCTATAGACACTTGGAGGTGATTTCTGAAGGTTGCCATGGCTCGATGGGTGGAACAGCGTCTATCTCCTGCTGAATAGCAACCTTAAGATATTCTGTTCATAGCTAAGTCTGTTGCTTTGAAATTCTCAACCCACTGCAAGTTTTATTATCTGAAATGTTTTGGTTCTGTGGAATACTAAAAGATCTCTGAAAGGCCATCTGTTCAGTGATCACAGAGTGGTTGCTTGTGAAGAATGCTTCAACAGTGAATGTACTGTACAATCCCATGCTGGCAACTAAGGATGGCTGCACTGCTTCTCCTGCTTCACTACTTTCCATGTGTGCAAATAATGATGAATAAAAACTGTACTGAATGCAGTTCCATGTGTGCAAATAATAATTTGATTATCTTTTTTTTTACCTTTGAAATGTGGAAGGTTTATCTGGTTCACCCACTTGGAAATATTTGTAAATCATCCTCTGTACAGGTGTGTTTTTATACACATCCCAAAGGTTTATTATGTACTATGTGGACGCACACACATGCGCGCCCACACACACACACACACACACACACACACACAAGATTTTTATGATTTATTTTGCCATAATAAAGTGATAATGATGATGACACCTGCTTCAAGTAACTGTGACAAACCATGAATGTCCTCCATTTTTATTCAGGCACTCTGTATAATGTTTTTTTTTTAAATACCTTAATGCACTGTTCTCATGTAGTAATATTTTTAGCAACAACTGCACTAGGTGTCTTATGATCGGTGCTGATTGCTTCTTATGTTTCATGAACCAAACTCTTGTGAAATTAAATTTTTCTGAGGATATCATCTGTACTGTACGTAAAAAGTGATGATGCAGCAGTGCTTTATTCCTTTAGTTTATCCAGCTCTCTGATTTCCTCATCATGTAACTTCAATGTTATATATTCATGTGACTTCTGCACAGCAGAAAACTGACACTTTTTCACAGATAAGATAAAAGTAGAAGCATTATCCAGGAAATAAACAGCAGTATCTAAATTCAGGTAAGTGCCAACACCTTGTGCAACATTTGAAAAACCAGAAAGTGCTTCTATCATAAGGGTCTGGTCCTTTGTTAGTGAATATTAACTGAACACGTCCTGAAGGAAATCTATTAATTAATTAATTCATTCATCTTCTTCCGCTTGTTCTGGGGTCGGGTCGCGGGGGCAGCAGCCTAAGCAGTGACTCCCAGACGTCCC
>JAOUQZ010000017.1:4672122-4685716 GCA_028564935.1 Neosilurus hyrtlii | reverse complement strand
TTGCACCCGACCCCTATTGCCCCTCCCACAGGTGGTGGGTCCATGGGAGGGCGGACCCATGTCTCCTCTTCGGGCTGAGCCCGGCCTTGCCTAGGGTGACCCTACCAGGGGCATAATGCCCCGGACAACATAGCTCCCAGGATCATTAGGACACGCAAACCCCTCCACCACGATAAGGTGGCGATTCGAGGAGGGGCTGAAGGAAATCTACTGACATAGAATTCTTAAAGTTATAAAAGATACAGACAAGATTATAGGTTTGGATTTCTACTTTATTTGCATTTACAAACAACAAAAGTCCTAAGAATAGAACAGTAGAGTAAAACTGGGATTTAAGTGAGGGCTGTATTAGTTTTGCTGTTGACAATTGATGTTAAGGGTTACATAGTGTATGGACTATACACTATGTATTAATAATCATTGATTCTTTGTGATTGAATTATATATTAGTATGCTATTTACCATATGTTAATTAGCATCAGATATGATATCAAGTATTTAGTGATGAGATTGACAAAATAAACTCAGTCAGTAATATACTTATACGTTTATTAATTAATAAGTTTATTACATAGTAGTAATTACCCTTAATGAATCTCTCGCTAATTTGTCAATTGTAATTGTAAAATAAAACGGCATAATAACTCACTCAGCAACCACGTAATGCATTTTGTACTTCTCTGTTTTCAGTCCTTATAACACTGTACCAGGCAATGAGACTGCAGCTCTCTTGCTTATAATATGCTCCATGTGAGCATGCTCCGAGGTATCCAAATTGATCTTGTACTTGGCCAAGATCTTCAAAATGGGCCTCAATTTCAGCCACCACTGATCCATTGGAATACGACGTCTAAACAGACAAAGAAGCAAGACAGAGAGAGTATGAGAAAGAGGAAATAATACTGTCTGCACAAGGTCAAGTGGTTAGATCGTACTTACAAGAACACCACTAACAAAAAAAGCTGCTATTTCTGGTTCAAAACTGAAGACATATTTTTGTCAACACAGAAATTTGGATTCTTACTCAAAATCAGTCTTCTCCTTAAGCTCACCCAAGGCCTGGAGCATCAGTCCTCTCTTTCTCATGCCTAACACACATGCTGAGTCTGGGGTGTTGGCAAAAATGCGTCCTGCACAGATGGAATGATTTAGAGGTCAAAACCAGGAAAGTGCAAGCAGTCATAGCCAATCTCATTTTAGTAGTGAATCTGAAATTCTTTCAAGTAAAATGAAAGGCAAGCCTTTCAAACTCTCCTGTTATGCATGAACATATGTTTATTTTCATTATCAGGTGGTTTTTACTTACATTTTTGGTGTTGGAATTTGCTATAAATCTCTTTGATCGTATGCATTAACCAGTTTTAAAGGACTACTGTTTGCCTCTCACAAGTGTGCGAAATCATGAGAATGGGATGTGAATTTGTATAAAGCTAATGGCAAAAAAAATATTATACAGATAGAAAACTATTAAATCAGACATAAACTATTGAACTTCTAAATAAACTTGAAGTAGGCACATCTACACATAATACAAGCTGACATTCACATACATCAGACAAACACTGGCTTGTTTACAGGAACAAATGATATATACCACTGTTTATCCATATGCAGATTATTGCGTATTTACTGCTACTTACATGACTTTTTGCAATACACTGTCACCCCTGTGTGTGCGGATTTATTACTTGCTTGGGGTTTATTCGTCATTAAGAAACTTGTACTAACAAAAGGGCATCTTAATGTGCCAAAATGTATACAATGTATGCAAGCTTTTATTAAGTTTGGTTTAGTTTCCCTTTAAGTATTAAGTGTTTAAATGCATTTGTACTGCATTATAAAAATACAGCAAGTAAATAAATAAATAATTCTTATTTTATGACAAGGACAGTTTCACTGCATGTTGTTTTGTGTATAGTTGTGTGAATGCCTAATAAAATCAGAAATTGAATTTCCATCCATATCTGTACTGCTTATCTGCCAGGGTCATGGAGGAAGCTGGAGAAAATCCCAGCTGGAAATGGGCAGTTTACAGTATTTGATTGATCTAAGATGTATGTCTTTAGACTGTGGAAGGACACCGAAGTACCCAGAGAAAACCCACACAAGCACGAGGGAACATGCAAACTCTACACAGAAATGTCCATGCCAACCATAGGGCTCAAACCCAGGACCTTTTGCTACCTACTACGCCAACATACCCCCTTAAAGAATATTTAAAAAAATCTAAACTAAATAAAAAACACTGGACTATTTGATCTTGTATTTGACTCTCACCGTGTCTGTAACACTCCTTCAGCTTCTCAGTTAGCCAGAGAACAGCCTTAGCACCCATCTTAGTGGCAAAGTTTCTGTCAAATGGAGTTGGACTACCACCCTAGAGACAAATCACTAACAAGTAAAAAATATGAAAAGCATCTGAGAGAATGCTGGTCATGAAAAGTCGTTGATAAACGTGATCACCTGCTGCATATGTCCAAGGACATTTTTACGGCAATCAAAGACCCCCTTCCCCTCCTCTGAGTACAGGTTGAAGATAAAGTCAGTTGTGTAGTTGGCGTTACAATTCTCATTTCTAAAAAAAAAAAAAAAAAAGATTTATTCCAAAATTGCCTTATTATACACATTCACTCACTCATATGCCGAACCGCTTAATCCCATTTGGGTTGGAGCCTATCTCAGTCAAGACTGGGTGAAGGCAGAGTAAAGGCTGAGGCAAAGGCTGGGTACACACTCAACAGCTCGCCAGTCCATCGCAGGGCAAACACACACGCACAACCATTCACACCCACATTCACACCAAGGGGAAGTTTGGAACAGCCAATTAACATAATGTGCATGTCTGTGGGAGAAAACCCACAAGCATGGGGAGAGCATGCAAATACCACACAGAATTGCCCTTGCGAAGCCCGGGATTCCAACCCACGACTTTTTGCTGTGAGGCAGCGGACGTGCTAACTAATTATAATTTGACCAAAGTGCTGCTGAATTGTCAAATGTGATTGGTCTGAAGCTGTTGATTACTCTTCTATAACAGCAGATATGACAAGTGCCTACGGCAGTTGAATTCAATGCAAATAAAATTAATTTATATTGACTCAACCATGTTGAATAGTTTTGACTGACACTAACCTGAGAATCAGGCCTCTCTTAACTGTTGTCTTCATTTTCTCTACAAGATGCTCTACATTGGTCTGAAAGCCCAAACGAAACAAAACTATATATAAAAGAGATCACAACCCACATAAAATATTTTAAGTTCTAAGATTTTTGTCATTACCTCTAAATCATGAATGTTGATTTTCTCTTCGTAGATATAGGCAGCATCAGCACCTGCAGCAAGGCCTGCCATGGTGGCTAGGTAGCCACAGTAACCGCCCATAGTCTCAATAATGAACACACGGCGTTTAGTGCCAGCCGCTGACTGCTTGATCCTGTCACAAGTCTACATAAACAAACACACACATGCACTGAAGCTTCGTCACTGTAATCTGTCTGAGGAAAATTGACGTTTTGATGTAAAGGTCAGGTTATCTAAAAATCAAAACTCATTTTAGAAAATGGTACTGTGGAAATTGCAATTCACTACCGGAATAGCATGGTGAAGTAAAAGTGTTCTATGTACTGTATATATGTGACACAAAGGTGATTTTAAATCCTGAGCAAATTCCATCTGCCTATTTATGATTGTACAATAATATTAGTAGGTAGTGGGCTGCAGCCACTGACAAAAAAAATCACTAAACAGTCCACGTCTACATTAATATATATTTCCAAGTACCGAAAAAAACCTCCTTGAAATTAACACACTTATGTGTATATATGAAGTGTCTGAGCACAAAAACCAGATAAGTGCCATTGTTTTAATTATGAGAAAAACTTTTTCAGCCACATTATTTAAAGCTACTGAAAAAAGGTTTTAAAAGCTACAGGGAAAGTTTTTTTTAAAGCTTCTCATAATTAAAACAATGGCACTTATCTGTTTTTGAGCTTAAACTCTTCACACACACCCACATAATATATATATATATATATATATATCTCAAAAGTACCTCTAGCATCTCCAAAATACTCCAAGAACCACCCACCAAAAAATAAGAACAACATCCTAAGTTCATTTTTAGATCTTTACCTTTTTAATTGTAACGCTTGTAGAATTGAATTTATATCACGTTTTAACATAAATCAAATAATGACTAAATTAACTGTCTTTTATTCTCAGCATTTAATTATTTTGACAAATGGGTGATGGCCACAAGCCGTCACGTTGACTTTTAAACTAGATTTATATTCGGTAGTAAGATAAAACTTATGATAAAAAAGAAATTAGGGAATGATTGAGTTACATTTTCCAATAAGCTGTGCTTTCCCCTAAATGAAAAATGAATTAAAGAAAGGAGACTATAGTGCAGACACAAGCCTAAGCATCAGGAAGTGTGTATTTGTGTCTCAGCTACAGCTCTGACCGTGGTGATGGTGTTCAGGGCAGTATCAGCGCCGATGCTGAAGTCTGATCCAGGAACATTGTTTGAGACTGTAGCTGGAATAACTACCATGGGGATACACAACTCCTCATACTTCTCTCTGGCTTGGACCAGCTCCAGACCACCTGAGAATGCCTATATGAGAAAAAAAAAATTAGTGATTACTGATACATTCGTTACCTTGAAAAGATGAGAATTAGGCTGTATCTTGACAATTTTCCACTAGGGTGGTGAACTTTATTACACACCTCGAAACCTCCGATAATGACCAGAGCATGAATGTTGTACTTGGCGATGTTCAGGCTGATGTCTTCTATATGCTTTGCTGGAAGGGTTCTGCCAAAATAAGGAAAGACATGAGAGAACTCCTCAAAATTGAAGGTGCCGATAAAAGGCGATGATAGTCGGCAAGTGCCAAAATGTATGTAATTAGTCATGAGTACCTTTTAGTTCCCAAAACGGAGCCTCCTTTTCCTGTCCAGCCACCAACACTGTTCCAAGTGAAAGGTTCAATCTAAGAAATAGATCAAGTCTTTTGATACTACATAATAAACAGCCTCCATTTTCTTATCCAACAAGATCATAATATTTTTACATGATAGTTTGGGATGTGTGGGGTTGAAGCACGGATGTAAAAAATTTCCTCACCTTTCCTTCAGCCAAACCCTCGAAACCATCATGCACTGCCAGCATACTATGTCCTTGCAGGATACCAATCCTGACTGCAGATCTCACAGCAGCGTTCATGCCTGCACAGGGTGCGCCCACATTCAGAATGGCCACATTAATATTACTCTGAAAAGAAGAAGAGATACGAATCGGAGATGGAAAGAAATAATGCTGAAGTGCATCAGCAGTTCTCATAGCACAGTTTGGGAGATAACTGTAGTGGTAAGGTATTGAAATATGCAAATTAAATGCCACAGCCAGAGCTCAGATTTTTTCCTACCTTGACTTCAGGGATATGCACATGGGCCAGCAGTTTGTACGTGTTCCAGTTATTCTCAAAGCTCCTGAACACACAGCAATATTTCTGTGTCACTCAGTAAAGCAGGCAAGCAACAAATAAAGGTATGTATGTAAGTAAAAAAAAGTAAAAAATAACTAACAATTTTTACTGCTGGCTTGCTGGATATCGTGCAATAGTCCTCAAATCAAAAAAACTATTCAGCGATATCCACCGAACCTGAGGTGAATAATTGTTTTAGTATATACTACACAGGAACGTAAGACAAACATAAGAAATTCTATAAAATAGACCACAGAGGTCCTGACGCTTCTGCTGAAAGTACCATTTCATAATATGCCAATATAGTGCAAGTGAGTGTACGGAAACCTAATATACAGTTTTGCCTCTGTGACCTTGAAAAGTAGGTCAAGGTTACTCACACACAAACTCATCCTAGCACTCATAGTAGTGAGCCAGCATACCAAGTTTGAAAGCCCCAGCTTTCAATGAATTAAGGGAGACTGGTGCCTATCTGACCCTGGGCTGACTCTGGGTGAGAGCAGGGTACGCCCTGGATAGCTCGCCACGCCATTGCAGGGTTAACACACACACACACAACTGGGGTGATTTGAAACAGCCAGTTAGCCTACTATGCATGTTTTTGGATTTTAGGAGGAAACTGGAGTGCCACAGGAAACCCACTCCACACAGAAATGCCCGAGCAGGAATCAAACCCAGGCCTTCTTGCTGTGAGGTGGATGCGCTAACCGCTCTGCTACCATGCCGCCCAGTTTTAGCATATATTACACAGGAAAATAAGAAACAATTAAATCATGCTTCACTGCAGTGCTGTTAGCTACACATTACTTATTCTCTGTTCACCTGACCTGCTTCTAGCACAGCTAAAATATTTAAATATAAACTATAAAAATGTTGACTCAGTTTGTTTCCATGTACTATATAACTAAAACAAATATGTGCCCCAGGCTCAGAAGATGTCACTGAATTGAATAGTCCCCTTGATGTTCAGTGACATCCACCCTGTCCAAATAATTGATAACCATCCTTAGACAGCAAACCAATTAGATCACAGCATTTCAGTGTAATATATTGTATACTAACAAATTATATGCTTAAAAAACATGAATCCATCACACAGCATCAAACAGGACTAATGAAATATCTGGAGCCAAGGAACTAAAGTCAAACACTCACCTTCCTCTGAGTTTCAAAGCATCCTCATATCTGTTCTCTTTCATAGCGATAGTGACATCCTTGGTCTGTTGGAGAGAGTGACCAAAACTTTCATCATCTTTTTGCTTGCTTCTGGCATCTGCCAGGATAAGACTGCTGCCGTATACCATCCCATCATCCAAACCTTCTATTTTTTTAAAAATATAAAACTTAATTATTGGAGACGGTACATACCACTTGCACACACTCCATCAGGGGCAGTCTGACTGCTTGATTCCCAGATAGTGAGACCACACAAGCTGGTGTTTCAGGCGTGGCTTCCAGCAGGGCCATCACAGCCTCCACTCCCATCCTGCTGCCCTATTACATTTGAACGGGGAGTGGGGGGGGACAAATGGAACAAGAAAAAACCTTAATTAAAAAAAAAAAGACAAAACATTTACAAAAAACAACACAATGGTCTCCTGAAGCACAAAGAAAAACCCACCAGGATCCTGTCAAATGCTGAAGGAGTCCCTCCTCTCTGTACATGGCCTAGGATAGTGGTACGGGTGTCATAGCCCAGCTTTTTAGACACTAACTACAAATAGAGAGGAGACAACATGAAAGAAAAAAGTCCAATGTATCTAAATCTAATACAGGCTGAGGAGTAAAAATCCTGTAGTAGTATACCCTGAACAGCCATAATGATAAAAATATTATGACACTGACAGGTGAACTGAATAGCATTGATTATATCATTACAGTGGCACCTATAAAGAGTGGGATGTATTAGGCAGAAAGTGAAAAGTACTTTTGATTTGAAGATTTTGATATGTTGGAAGCAGGAAAAATGAGCAAGCTTAAAGATCTGAGTGACCGTCGACTAGGGCTACATTGAAAGGGCTAAAAGACTGGGTCTATTCAGCTCCAAAACAAAAGGTCTTGTCGAGTGTTCCTGGTATGCTGTGGTTAGTACCTACCAAAGGGGATCCAAAAAAGGACAACCAGTGAGCTGTCAAGAGTGTCATGGGTGCTCAAGGCTCATTGATGCATGTGGGGAGTGAAGGCTGCTGAAACTGTTAACGCTGCTTATGATAGAAAGGAGTCAGAACACACAGTGCACTGCAGCTTGCTGTGTGTGGGGGTGCCTAGCCACACAGTGGAGTGGTGGTGTTAATGCTACAGTGTTAATGTTACAGTATGGGTAATCGGTGTATGTTTTTTGCTTTTTTAACAAATGTAGTGGGTTCTGGTTCATTCCAATGTGGTTTTTAATCAGGTATAAATCTGGTGATTGGCTGTTTACCTCTTTGACCTGATCACAAGTAATGGGCTTGCCAGCCCGATCCATGGCTCCCTCAGCCACAATGATCACGTTCAGACGAGATCCTCTGTTTCTGGTCTAGTAGAATCCATTCAACATGCAAAAAAACAAAAACAAACAAACAAACAAAAAAAAACAGCAAATACAGATATGCAATTTAGGTAGGTATGGGAAGGTTTTGTTTAAAATAGGTGCTCAGCTAAAAAGCATACCCATCTTCTACAAATTGTCAGCCATAGTCACTTCTAGAACATGTTTTTTTATCACCTTAAATGTTGCTCTTGGAATAGATCTGCTTGTTTACCTGTGCTGGACAACCCCGCCTAACATGTTGACGTCACTTCTGGGGAAAACTCCTGCTAACCATCGTTTTAGCCCCTGATAGTAATCCACGGGATAAAATTACCCAGTTCTGAGCTTTTTTTATCGTCATTAAACGTATGTATCACTTAAATGTATGACATATGCACAAATTATGCTGTAAGGATGACCAACACCAATTGTGAATGGTTGGGTGTGTTGGCCCTGCGATGGTCCGGCAAACTGTTCGGGTGTACTCCACCTTTGCCAAGTGTCGGCTGAGATAGGCTCCAGACCCTTGTAGGATTAAACGGTTTGAAAAATTGTGTGAGTGAGTGAATGAGCCTTTGTTTTTCTTTTTGCATCTATTAACGCTTGCTAGCTATGATTGTTTATTCTAAAATTAAATCATGTATGTGATGGGTAGGTACATCCATCAGTCTCCTGCACAAGTGTTCTTCCCAGCCGTCATCTGGTGGCATCTCTGGAATAAACACCCAGTCAGCCCCACATGCCAATGCAGTAACCAGGGCTAGATAACTGAAAAAAAAAAAACACATATACAGTATACAGTGCTTAGAGTTAATCTTCCTCATTCCATACCACAGTGAATATTACTGACTCTTTTTTTTGTACCCTCACCCACAGTGCCTTCCCATGACTTCCAGAATGAAAGCACGCTGGTGACTGTGAACCGAAGAAGAAGAAAAAAATCTCAGACGTAAAATGAATAGATTAAGTTAAATTAAAGGCAAGATGTGTATGGTGGCAGTGGGTGTAGGTTTTTGTATGTCCCAACATGCCTTACCTTTGGGCTGTAGTGGTGATGCTATCCACCACCTCCATGATTCGATGAAGAGCAGAATCAGTGCCGATGGTCATGTCAGTTCCACAGAAGTCATTATCAATGGATCCAACCATGCCCACGATGTTGAGATGAGAGGACGAATTGGCCTCCCCTTTAGTGATCTTGCCTGCAGGACAGTCTAAATTGAGCTTTCTGTGGCCTTCACATGCACACCACCATAATCATATTACTCACTATAGAATATAGTATCTTGCATAAGTATTCACCTACAGTGAACTATTCCAACTACTAAGTTCTAAAAAAAAATAAAAAAAAGATCATATGAATGTCCATCTAATGTCCAGCAAATAAATTACAAGATATTAATATATAATTATATTCATTCAATCATTCTTTCATTCGCTGAACTACTTTATCCTACTAGCGTCACAGGAAGGCTGGAACCTATCCGAGCCTACTCTGGGTGAAGGCGGTGTACACACAACAAACAGCTTGAAAGTTCAGGGCCCACACACACACAACTATTCACAATAACACTCACACCTAGGAGCAATCTGAAACAGGCAATTAGCCTAATGTGCAGGTATTTAGAACGTTGGAGGAAATTGGATCGTCTCGAGGAAACCCTCACAAGCACAGGAAGAACAATCTCCACACAGAAACGCACAAACCGGACTCGAATCCAGGACCTTCATGATGTGCTAACCACTAAGCCACCGTGTGGCTCCTAATATAATATACATACACCAATTCCATGAATAACCCAGAGAACAAACTTTTTGTGAATTGGCTAGTAATTACTTTGGGAGGAAAAAAAAATTCTGGTAAAGAGTAAGTCAAAGCTTGGAAATAAAAATGTTCCAGACTTTGGACATTATATGGAGCATAAATAAATCCATTAATAAACGAACAGAAATAAAGAAATATGGATGTACAGAAGTGACTCTACAGTTGCAGACAGGTGGTTTTCAGACCACATGGAAGTGAATATTTATGCAATGTCTTCAGTATTATGAACTGGGTTGTATAGACTCCTCATATAATCCCAGTTAGTTCCAGGATGTAATAATACAACATGTGGAAAAGTTCAATGTGGAAAGAATCCTTATAGAAAGTGCTTTAAACCCACATATAAGCTTAGTGTATAAAGGCTCTAGAAACTCACCTGTACTGACAAGGTGCCCTAACAATTCACTCCACTCTGTGCGGAACTGATTGGCTCCAGTTAAACTTCCATCTCCACCAATCACACACAGGTTAGTGATGCCCCTTTTGACCAGGTTGTATGCAGCCTTTATGCGGCCCTCCCTTGTCTGGAAATCTTTACAGCGAGCACTACCAATGACTGTGCCTCCCTAAAAGGTATCCATGTACATAAATGGTTTTATTTTTTACAAATTAAATTATTAAATCTGCTAGATATATAAAGATAGTGGCTCACCAACTGGAGCATCATGGACACACTCTCCCACGTTGCTGGGCGAATATTATCACCCCCATCAACCAGCCCCTGGTAGCCCTGTAGCATGTATAAGTTGAAATCAAATAATTATAGCTTTTAACATTAGAAGCATTTGAAATGCTGATGTTGCCTCAGTCATTTAGGCAATTCATCACTTTAGCCAATACACACTTAACATTCAGATCACTACAAGTTGCAGTATATCATGACTACAGTGCTGCATGTATTCCTGACCTCATGAACGAAGAAGACTTTAGCTCCCGTGTACAAGCCGACTCTGACTGTAGCCCTCACTGCAGCATTCATTCCTGAAAATGGACAGAAAGCGTGAACCTTACTTTATTGTCTTCTACTCCTACAGACAAAGAAAAAACCCTTATAATATAAACAAGAACATGCAGAGAGCACAAACCTGGCATTTTAGGAGAATACGTACATAACAAACACACAAATCAGACCAAAAACATAACCTCCCTGGAAGAGATTATAAAAAAGATGCCCAGACTGCTTTATCCTACTGGGAAGTTGTCTCTGGGCGAAGGCTGGGTATGCCCTGAACAGCTCGCCAGACCATCGCTGGGCCAACACATACACAACCATTCACACACTCACACCTAGGGGCAATTTGGAACAGCCAATTTGCCTAATGTGCATGTCTTTTAATTGTGGGAGGAAACCGGAGTACCCTGAGGAAACCCACGCAAGCAGTGGAACATGCAAACTCCACACCTGAGCCTAGGACTCGAACGCAGGACCTGCTTGCTGTGATGCGGGCATACTAAACACTGCTGGTTTTTTTTTTCAATATATGGGAAAATTTACAGATCATAGCTCTATATGCGACTTAGTGCAAACCGTTTCCATCTATATTTTGATTGAATGCATGTACTGTTATATATGTGCTCTTAATAAGGTGGACAGTAATGGAGTGTGTATGTACGTATACATGAGTATAGCAGTGTAATTATCAAACGCATTCTGAAAACTGTCATATGATGAATTTGAGGCTGTGGAGACATGATAACGTCACACGTAATGAGGGAGAAGAAGGACAAGTTATGGGATCACTTAATCCTTCTTCTATATCATCTTCAAAGTCTGCAAAGGCCTGGAAGCGTGGTCCCTCTTGTGTTAAAGGTGACGCAGCTTCTCTCGTTTCAGAAATGAACAGCTGCTGATCCAGTGTTCCCATTACAACTTTGTGTCATTCCAGAAAAAGGTCACGGAAGCTAATTTAAGCATCGTATCACAGAGAGTCAGTTCAAGAGAAACTAAAGACTAAATTTAAAGGTTATAGAGCATTAATAATAACGGCGAAAATCTGCAGCATATGACTGTTTATACTAGTAAACGAGTAAAGACAAAAGAACTTATAGGAGCTGATCTTTGTACTAGACAGTTTTAATAATCGAAATGAAGTCAGATTGAATTGAACGGCATCTGGATGAGACTCCTGGAATTGTTTTGAATGCAAATTACAAGTAAGTTGGCTAATGGCTAACTCCAAGAAGCAAAAAAGTGAATTAGTAGAGCATAAGCCTACTAGCTGCTTAATCCCAACTCTTCATTTAGCTGTACATAGAGGCAGCTGCACTTTTACTAGAACTTGCACAAAGGAACCCACATGTTTACTGCTACATTGGTTCCTCTTGTCTTTACTTACCTTGAGCATCACCTCCTGATGTGAGGACTGCAATTGCCCGCCCGACACCCATCTTGGTGGGGTCCACTCCTGATGTCTGTGTCTGGGACATGGTATAAAGCTACTCCTCAGAGCTGAGCGGTCAGGGAAAGACAGAACAGACCTGATGATTATGCTACTGTCCACAGAGAAGACTCATGAGAGGGAAGTTTTTATGGTACAGCTTTCTGCCCCTACACCCCCCCCCCCCCCCCACCCACCCACACACACACACACACACACACACACACACACACACACACAAAACTAAATATAAGCCATTGCTGCCTTTACCCTTATATCCACTGCTGAATAAATCAACAATTTTATGTTCAAAATGAAAGCTTGAACATATGATCCATTTCATGTCACATGAATAAAGCTTCTTTGTGCAGTTTGCAAGTTGCATGTTATCTTCAAAAGTACTTTCTAATTTTGGTAAGATTTTCTGTTAGCTTCACTGTATAAAATATTGTATGTACACATGACGATGAGTTTTAGCAGGAGTAGCCAATTGCTTTAAAAAATAAAAAATAAATCAGAAAGTTACTTCTAAATTTCAGAAGGGCTTATATACGATTAAACATTATAACAGTAGAAATATTCATTAAATATATTAATTCTATATCATTATTATTCATCACTAACATACACTTCTCTATATTATTTTATTGGGTTTTTTTTTCCCCACTTTCACTCATTTGCTACACTGCTTACTCCTACCAGGATCGCGGGGAGGCTGGATCTTATCTCAGCCAACACTGGGTTAAGGCAGGGTACATAAACAAAAATATGCAAAAATATTTTTAAACATAATACATTTCACAATGTTATGAATCAAAATTATGCTGCAAGCTTTAAAACTTCAGTCTCCTGCCATACTCACATTAGCTTAGGAATGATCAGGCTGATGATAGGACATTAAATAGATTCATTACATTTAATTGCATTCATGGATAATACATTTTTGTTTTAGAATCAGAAAGTTCACTGCTTTTCTTAACATTTTCAACATGAGGTAATACCTCAACAAATTATCAACAGAATTTATGTACTTGTTAATTTCTCTTAGGCTGTATTAATTAGGGCTAGAATATTATTAGAATATAATATCATAAAAATATTAATCATTCCAGGTCAAAGTTGGAAATGTTTCATGTAAGTTAACGGAAATACTGCAGATTAATCTATAATTGCGAGCTTAAATGTAACTACTTGAATGTATTCTGCGCTGTTTAGTAATAAATAAAAAATTAATAAAATGAATGTAGGGGTGGCATGGTGGCATAGTGGTTAGCACATCTGCCTTATAGTAAGGTCCTGGGTTTGATTCCCAGCTCGGGCGTTTTTGTGTGGAGTTTGCATGTTCTCCCTGTGCTTGCGTGGGTTTCCTCCGGGTACTCCGGTTTC
>JAOUQZ010000017.1:4637803-4653665 GCA_028564935.1 Neosilurus hyrtlii | reverse complement strand
TAAATGAATGCTCTTAATAAATCCCCTGATGAGTGGGCAACCACGAAACAGGCTTGTCGGGATAAAATTGTAGTACTATATATATATATATATATATATAAAATAAAAAGAACACAGCTCTGGTCATTTCCACAAAATGATTATTCCTGATCAGTTTGTGATGGATCCACAGGAACAGTAGGTGTGACATCAGTCCATCGCAGGGCACTACATACACATATTTACGCTTTGGTGGATAGAATACTCCAATCTACCCCAAGCAGCATATTAAGGAAAGTGGGAGAACATGCAAAAAGCCAAACAAACAGTAACCAGACCTCAAGACTGAACCTGCATACCAATTATACACTTATGCAAAAAAGACATGCATAAGTAAATAAGGTGCAAAAAAGCAGACAACTTTAAAAAATATTCTTTAATTGAGCTCATTTGGGGGGAAAAAAATATCAGCCTTCCAAGAAAACCCAGCTCATAATATAGAACAGCACACAAGGACAAGGTCAATGTGTCTAATCATCAATAATATGCAGTGGATTCAACTTCATCTGCTTTTTAAAGTGGTGACTGTGTACGTGAGACAGACTGCTTTTAACAGTGTTGTTTTTTTAATGTATTCCAAGTAATGTAAGAAAATGAACCCTGAGAGAAACTTTTTTTTCCTCAAGACAGAGAAAAAATAAACCAGGGAAAGAACACAGATTTTTAAAAAAGCAATGGACTTAAATTCAAACAGAAATTTTATCTTGACATTAAAAAAGGTTAACAAGGGAAAAACTAAATGCATCAAGAAATATTTCTCAGATACACTGAGCTGCTCACCCACATTCTTTTCATTCCTTTTCAAGTAGCCATATATAATAATCACATCTCCCATTGCGTTGAAAACATTAATCACGTGTTTAAATTTGTGCACTGGTAGAAGGTAATGTCACAGTCCTCTCATTATATGTATTTTTGTTCTTTACAGTCATACTTGCCAATTTGCAAGAACTACTCCTTCACGTTTAATAAGAAATTTGTTTCTTTTTAAATTACATAAAATGAAGAAAACCAAAGACTGACTTTACAGTTTGTGTGTAATGGAAATGAAAACGTTATTTAAAAAAAAAAAGATACAATTATGAAAACATTAACTTCATGATCACCTTCCAATGTCATAAAACAATCCAAAACTAACGACATATTTAAACTATACAGATAAAAAAAAAAAAAAACAAACAGCTTGCAGTTAAACTCTCACCCCCCCCCCCCCGGGCATTTTGCATCTTTGTACAAGATATGTTAAGAAAGATTTAAAAAATTGCGCCGATTATGTACACTAAGCCTCAAACCTTCAGTACACTAGCCTAACTCCATTTAAGATGCATTACCATTTTACTAGAATGTACCACACCACTCCTGCTGAAATCAGCCAGTAGACGCTACACTTAAATACACAAATGCAAACAGGTGAAACTAAGAACAAGACAACATCAGGACATCCTACTGTCTGAGCTGGGGTGACTAAAAAAAAAATATATATATATATATATATTTTTTTTTTTTACAAAGCTGACATACAATAATCAGTAGAAATGCATTACACGACTATGTTAAAAACAATACACTGAAGCAAGCAGTGAAAAAATTAGCATTCCAACTAAAGTATACAAGGTGCCAAGGGTAGAACGACTTCCCGTCCATTAAAAGACAGTAAATCAGCTGCTAAGAGGTGATGCTATTTAATACTTACTATCATTTTACCTATACATGTTATGTGCGCCGACAACTTTGTGAAGGTTTCTCGTGCCGGAGAAAAACACTCACAGTAAAAAATTTAGTTTGATGCCAAATATGACAAGATTACTCATCCATCAATTGCCATCCTGTCTATATGAACAAAAGACAACAAGTTCTGAAATAAAACTGTAAACGAAAAAGCTCTGTGGGGAGACGAGTTCAATACACCTTTACAATAATTATGTAAGTCAACAAAAAGTGAGTTTTTAAAAGAATTTTTAGGCCAACGTCTAAAAGCCACAATAAAAGACTTGTCAAGGTTAAGAGGTTTGAGACCATGAAAATGTCCAATCATAACAGCTGTTCATTAATAAGGATGACCACAAACAGTAAAACCATTGGGAAGCCTTCTTTGAAGCAATAACTAACTTGGACTTTTCTGCTTGTGGTTTTAAATCTATCCAAGAACAACTGTATCTCACAGCCAGTCACAACACATTATATATATAAAAAAATAATAATCAAAAAAGAGAAATGCAAAATGTTAAACAGAGCCAAACAGGAGTTACTTAATGTGTTTGTTTACTGTTAATGTCCGTTTCCACTCAAAAAATACCACCAACTAATCCTCTTTGATGAGACAAATGGTATTCTTTACTTTACACTCGAGCAGAAACGCAACACCAGAGGTCCTACCCCAACGATATCTGCAAAAACTTAGTGGTGCTCATTTAATCCTGGACTTTAAATGACTATTAGCGTCACTTATTCACCTGGAATTAAAAACCTACAGTCTCTTAGCTTCTGCAGATTAAATGTTACTTTTTTTTTTTAACATCTCTGACGCAGCTTTATAAATTATTCCTATTGTTTTAAACCCTTCTGCAGTACAGTTTCACTGTGGGACAGAAGTGAGAAAACTGGAATGGTTATTTGTATCATGTAAATCCTGCCACATGACGTCACTTTAATTACGAGACTCATTACATGAAAATGCTGCATTTCTTTTTTAAAACACAGTGCCCCTTTCCTAAATATTCCTTGTACTGTGAGTAGCTGTATAGTCACCTTTATAATGGAACCTTACCACAAGTGCAGAGGTCTGGTTTGAATCAGTTCAATCAATATACATAGCAATTATGTAACTTAAGTCATATTACAGCACTGAAGACTGAAGCCACAGCTGCACTAACCCCTGAAGTGCTTAAAAGCTTCTACTTTACTTACAGAATGCATATATGTAATTCATTCTTTATATGAAGAACCCCCCCCCAAAAAAAACCCAGAACAAAACAAAAAAACCCTAATATGTTAAATAAAAGGGCAATAAAAATACACGCTAAAAAGAGGTATTGAGCTTACAAATGATGAAAAGAATATTTTACATGAAACAGGTCACAATAATAATAATAATAATAATAATAATAATAACAAAAAAGTATCAGTCCATCCTTTGTTCTCCAACAACAGTATCATTCAGTCTTTCCCCTTTTCTTCCATGTTTTTGTTCCTTCACTCTCCTGCATCTCCTTAGAACATCCCCACATCTCACCTATCTCTACAGGAGAAGTTTGCCATTCCGGTGTATTTTCAAAATCTTTCCCAGTCTCTGTTTAGCTGTGGCGAGTCCTTTCTTTGGACGTTTCCCTGTCAAGATGGAAAATAATTATTTACATTTCTTTCCCCAAACAAATTGCATTACAGGTATGTAAATCCAAAAAAAGACTTAAAATGAGGCATGATGACAGACTGCATGCAAGTTTGGAATAGTTTAGTTATTTAAAGACCCGATGTGATCGTAGTAATATTCTAAAATAATGCAATCTGGCTTGGGTTACGATTTAAAAATTGCATAAGGAACAATAAATACACACTGTTCATAAAACTATAATTAAAATGTTTTGAAGGAAAAGACAAACATGAACACTACACTCCAAATGCGCAATGATATACATTTAGTGCTGTACAGCCCATTGCTAACAGCCTCTTTGGTTTACCTTGTCCTACCCCAGCAGCCCCGGGACTTGCCATCCCACCAGGTGAGAGTGCAGAAGGGGAGTAGCTGCTGCTGTTCTGTGGAGAGAGAGAAGGTCGTCTGGAGGTGAGGAAAACGCCTGGAGCCATGGCAGCGCTTCCTCTGGGACCACCTGGGCCAAAAGGGCCAGGGCCTGCTGTGTACTCATGATCCAGCAGGCTGGCTGAGTAAGTCTCTACTCTCCTCTCCTCTGTGATAGAGTCCACCAGAGGCTCAGGGGGCAGCGGGGGCGACATCGAGTCTGGCTGTATCTGGTGATGGGACGCTGCTGAATGCACTTTCTCTTGAGGGATCGTCTTTTTTGTGTATTTTCTCTTTGTTGTTGTTTTCTGTTGCTCCTAATATCAAAAAGAAAGCAAGTCAGAAGACTGCACTTAATTTGTAAATCCAGTGCCTGCTCAGCTGCTCCTTGCTCACCTGTTGTGCCAGTTTGGCGGCAGCAGCAGCAAGCCCAGTCTCCACAGATGCGACGCGGGCACCCTCTCTTACTGGCCGCTCCTGCTTAGGCAGGGTGGGAGTCACACGAGCTGATATCGAAAAAAAGCAGTAACAAAAATTGTCAGTTACTTATAACTATAGTATATAGTTATAGTACAATCGAGTAACTATAACAAAGTCCTAATGAAATCGCTAAGGGGGTGATCACACCAGAGGTGCGATAGAAAAGAGACTGATGCAAACAGATTTTTTTTTTTGGTGAATCTTGAAATTTACGTCACAGTATTTAGTGACTTCACATGCAAGCAAATTTTGCAGCCTATAAACCCATATAGTTCAAAATGTCACAAAAAAGTCATGACAATTTGCTACTTATTGCAAGTAATTTATGTTTGGCTTGCAGATGTTTGGCAAAAAAAGCTAATCATTCGCAAATCAGCTGCTTTTTGTTCGCTTTTTCTTCTCAAAGCTTTTGCTTTTTATTCTTATTCTTTTTATTTAACTATTTTTTATGCACAAAAAAATGCGAATGATGACAAAATACATGGAATATGGTGGATGCAAGCAAGTCTCAAACTTCTCAAACTTTCTGCTTTTCCTTGCAAACAAAAAACATGCAACACTGCAACCTTCTCACATGTGCGCAATGTTTGAAAAGAGTTTGAGGCTACTCTGCATCAGAGCCTCGCTTTGTGATGAGTTCACAAACCATGCAACCAAAATGAGAAGCCACGAATGTCGTGAGACAACTTTGAGAACATTTTGAGGATGAAAAGAGACAGCTGCGAATTGACATTTGCGTCAGTCTCTTTTCTATCACACCTCTAGTATGATCACCCCATTGCTAGAATATTATTGCTTATACTGCAGTCTAGAACCTTTAGGACTCCATGGAGTATCATCCCAGTTTCTCTTTCTCTTCATTTTGGACTTCAGTGTGTGTTCCTCCTCATCTGACTCTAAGGAAGGATAAACTGAAGAAAAATAAATCAATTATTTGCAGAAGAGGAGGCTAAACAAAATGACAAGAGGAATCAGAAGGGCTGTTAAAAGTGTGAGAACTGAAGGAATCTTCATACATCACAAAGCTATATATTCACACAGCATATGACTCAATCCAAATTTTCACCAATGGCTTCAAAAGACATACACACACCTGGGAGTATATTGCTAACTGAGCCATAATGTTGCTCTTATGGTTTGGTTTCTGCATCTGTGGAAGACTGTACTCACCATAATCAGAGTCCTTAAAACATGTCCCCAATGTTTCCTGCTCATCAGGACTGTCGTCATCGCTGAGGTGCCTGGCAGGCCGTTTGATGGGCCGCTTGCCTGGCCTCTGGATGATGGTCTTCTTCTCACTCTTCTTCTCTGCACCGCCCACCCACATGGCTCTCCTGGCTTTGGCCTTCATTGCCCCCAACCTCTCACCGCCTCCACACAAAGACACCGGAGATGAGGAGGCAGAAGAAGATGAAGATGATGAAGAAGAAGAAGAAGGAGGATTGGCCATGGATAGCATGCCCTGGATGGCATCACGGGTACTGGGTGAGGCTGGCGCTTCTTCACTACAAAACGCAAAAAGAATCAAGCAATGATAGTCATCTTTATCTACCCCCAATGTACGTCACCATTCTGAGTTCATGTTTATATAAATGCTTGTGGTACACCAATACTATGCTGAAATGGGTTTTCATTCACCAAGCAGAACTTGTGTGGTTTATCAATCAAAATGAGATCATGGTAGAAAATTTTCAACCAGTAGAAATATTCAGGGACAACTTAGATATTTCAGAGATGAGAAGGAAAAACAAAGGTCCCAGTATTGTTAGATATTATCCAATCCTGTTGTTACTATACAAAAAAACAAAATAAATAAATGAAAAATAAATAAATAATAAATACATACATACATATATGTGAATCATGTATAACATATGGAATATTACCTTAAATTTTGAGCCAAAAGAATTATTCCATTGTTATATGGGCTCAGCTGTAGCCTAACGGTTAGAAAAGTGTCTTTGGGACCGAAAGCTCACTGGTTTGATTTCCAAACCAGCAGGAAAAATGTGTGGCAGTGGGGGAGAGAGCTGCACCTTCCCTTCCTCCACCTTCATGTCTGAAGTGCCTTTGAGCAAGACACCTAACCCCCAACTGCTATCAAGTATATATATATAAAAAAAATAAAAAATAAAAAAAATTATATATATATATATATATATACACACACACACACACACACACACACAAATCGCATGTTCCACAGCATGAAAATAAAATTAATCATTACATTAAAAAAGTTAAAGCTGGGGATAGTAATCTGGAAAGCTAGCCAACTTTTTAAGTGGCATCTCTTATAGGGCTCAGACAAAACCCTTCCCTGCCCACAGAGGCTTTTCCAATTCGACACCTCCCACACACAAGCTCTGCTCTGACTGCAGGCTCGTGCATGACAGGGTCACACATGAGGGCATTTGATTGAATATTTCCCATTGGACAAAATGACAGTGATTGCTCGGTGTATTTACAGGATTACCGTGGTCAAAGGGGTTACTGATTGCTGTCCGTATAGTGTCAGTGTAAAGACCATTCCAACCAATATAAAAGTTTGGATAAAGCTAAATATGTACTTAATGTTACATAGTAAAAGATATACTTAGTTCTGTACCTGAGGGAGGGGTCCAGGCCAGCAACCTGTTTGCTAGCCTTAAGCAAGTCCAGGATTCCCCCTGTTCCTGCTTTTAACCCTTGCACAGTTAGCGTCTCCTCATCTGTGGTGTAATCCTCCTGAAGGAAGCAAAAAAAGATTTACACCAGGCAATATATTTTTTTGCAGCTCTATCATGTTACTCTTTATTGCCTTATGCACAAGGACTGAGCTCAGATTTACCTCAATGTCAAAATCCACCTCCCCAGGCTCTCTGATTCGGTGCGGGTCCGAGCATGGTTTTGCTCGTGGTAGCTTCCTAGGAAGACCTACTGCAGCAGGGTATCGACTTATATCTTAATATCAGATTAACAAACATAAGGTTTCACAAAGATTTAAAAAAATAAAAATAAAAGATACATGATCCTACCAGCAAGTTTCTTTTTGCTGGGTACAACTGGCCTGCGACGTGGAGGAGGACTTTCATCTATCTGAAGCTCATCTTCAGAATCAAAGTCTGATGAAAGAGCCGAGCTGCTTGTTAAAGGTTGGAACTGAGCAGTCCGTCCTGCTCCATTTGTGTTACCAGAACGGCCCCCCTTCTTCCTAAAAGGCCAGCAAACGAGAGTCAAAAAATAGCAAACTCCATCCCATAGCCCTGAAACAGGGGTGTAATATAGTTGTTGATGAAAGGCCAGTCATACCCTTGTATCTTGCCATTGGTGAGAACAAGTTTAAGCTTGCTCTTATTGATTTTCCCTTCAAAGTCTTCTACACAGGCACCTGGCAGGTCCATCTTTTGAAAAGAACCAAACAATGAAAAACTAGAAACCTACAGAACATGAAAAGATCTGTCCAGTCCACAAGCTTTGGTGAAGTTTCTCTAGGTGTGTTATGACATGATTTGTATACTACCTTGCTCTTGTTTTTGGCTTTATTTCCTGGTTGAAATTTCTTCAGAGTGTGTTTGGTATGAATCTCGAGCAGATCCAGCTCTCCTGCTTCCATCTTCATCTCCTTTCCTTTCTGGCCTTTTTTCTTGACTCCTGGGGGGCCTACACCTCCGGCACCAGGCCCTTCTTTGGGTTTAGGGCCTCTTTTTTTACCTGGAGGTCTACCAGGGTTGAGAGGATTGGTTAATGGAGGTTTGAGGTGAGCAGAAGGAAGGATCTGTGAGCCACTGAAGGGAGCCCCACTTCTGTTTATATTCTGCTGGAAGATGTCCTATCAAGAGGTAAACATATAAACACATTCTTACCTTATAGTGGGGGTGCATCATCAGGCATTTAAAACTCTCAAAGTTCAGTGCACTCCTTAACATTTACTGAATGCAGAGTAATCCGTACCTCTACGAGTCGTATCTCTTTAGCCAGGTCCTTCACCAGCTGTTGGGTTTTAATGGTTTCGGGAATCTCATCTTCATGCTCAGCCAAAGACTGAAGAACAATCAGTAACCAAACAACTTTCTTTTACTTAAATAATCCTGTGTAAAATTGCTGAGCATTTGAAAGTGATAAAAATTAAAAGCATAAACTGCTAAAGACCGATCATTCCTTTTTTGGGTGAAATAACTGTATTAACATTTACCTGATGTGTTTGGGCCAATGTGCCACAAAGTGCAATGAGCAAATACGGATATTAAATGTAATTGTAGTGGTATTTCAAGAGCTCTGCACAACATGAATCTACTAATAAAACCGTGATAGATCACCTCTTTGCGAGTCCAGCTTCTGAAAGCATTATTGAGAGCCTTGGCTCCATTCACCAGATAAGAGGCAGGATGCCGCCGATTTTCCCTCAGACCTACAGCACAGCAAACAGAACTATTCAGTGTATCTGAATCCACAATGATCCTACTTGCTCATCTGACTATACTAAAAAAGGTTTCTTGAAATTGTTCTCCTTGGTCATTTTTGTTGCAGTTTAACCAACAGCGAAAGACAGTGCTCTGTACTTTTTCCTTAACAGATATCAACAAATACTTTGTTTTACTTTAACAAATACTAGATTTCTAGAAAGTCTTACCTCTGAAAGTGTCGAGGAGGTGCTTGCCAACATACCAGCACACAGTCTCAAAGTTAGGAAACTTAAACAAGTCTGCTGTACTGAGTCTCTTTTCTATTTCATATGCTCTGAGAAAGAGATGGAAAAAAATCCAGAAAATGATTTCATACACAAATCATTTAACAGCAGTAATACACCCCACTTAAACAACTGAATAAGTAGATTAAAACCTTACCGAAGCTGCATGTCAATGTTCAGGCTGTGAAGAAAATTACCACCAAATGCCAGGCAGTCAACTGGAGTAAGAACTGCATGAATCCATCCTGATATAAGGCAAAATACCAAACAACTCATCATATGAAGTCGGGCATGGTACAACTGAAACCTTTTGCTTTATTTACTGAGTTGATTAAAATGCTAACTAAAAAAAGATTTGCCTAAAAAAGAAGTTTCCGAGCTGTGTAACAGTATCTCTTTAAACCCCATTCAGAGATTGTGTGTATATTATTCATAAACAAATGATTACAAATGTATTACTTACATACTTCAACCATGACAGAGACAGTTTAGGTCAGTCTATATGCTCTGAGCTATTGCAGTGTTGCAAATGTCATCTGTTGAGCCTACTTATTTAGAGCTTATTACATTGAAATGAAAGTAAGCCATGCTCCGCAAAGGTGGATTTTGACACTCAAAGTTTTACAGCATGTAAATACATGAAAAAGAAGCCAGAGTTAGATTTTATGCTTTCCTTTTCCCTTTTTAAAGCCTGGCAATGATGATGCTTCGTGCTTTAATTGTCTAGTCTGCTTTAGTATGTTATATCCGGTTTCAGTGTCCTAGCTAACTACCATTGTGATGCATAACAGCCAATCAGCATCCAACTCATACGGACTCGGGATGGACGGACATACAGTTATTTAAAAAAAAAATCAACTCGATGGTTTCTTAAGTACCACTATTAATCTTATTATATACAGTTAGGCACCTGCTTATCTATATTTATATCAGAAAATTAAACAACAACGTTTAGTAAGAAATGTGCATGGTGTGTCTTATATAAAAGCTGACAATCGGTAATGAGAAACTACAATTTAATAAACACACAGCAAAGGAATGCTTTGTACCAGTCGGAATAAAGAGCGTGTTTCCTTGCTTGAGTGAGCACTTGTAGCACATGTCCACTTGGTCCCCAAAGAAGAGCTCGTTCTGATTGGAGGATGAGCTCCAACGCTCAAACAGGGCCAGGTTAGCAGGAGTCGGACGGATCAGGTAGAAAATCTTTTCACCCTGAATCACACACATACACCAAAATTCAAAAACAATATTTTTTAAGGACATATAAAATGGTTTAAAGTTTGAAAATACAGCTCCAACACTTCCACAATTAAATACAATCATCGCCTTACCCGAAGCACATGGTACCATACAGAAGTTCCTCCAAAATCGATGTGGAAGTCAGTGTAGCTGTCCTTCACCCCCATCAGGCAGTACTTCTGCACATTTGGCCTCTCAAAGACAGACTCCTCCGGCCAGAGGTTTTCTACCCATGATAGTTTCCTCACAATTTTCGGGGTCTCAACAAGGTTAGACAACCTAGCGTGCACGCACACACAAAAAGGAGGTTCCTCGTGACATTGCTATATTAAACAGCAAATTAATGCTCACAATAAATTAGACTACAGATTCATATCACAAGTAATTTTTTATCCACATATATTTTTCTTTTTCTTCAGCAAATTCCTCAGTCGCAATTCATTTCTTATTCAGTTTGTTTGCACCACAGGATTCAACATAATGGAGGTAAACGTATGGATTTAAGGCCAAATACTGTTATAGTAAAATTCAGTCACATATGCATGTCATGTGCGTTAATGCCCCCCCCACCCCTCCTCCTTTTAAAACATTGAGTAACATTTGCCCCCAAACACTGTCACTAGACTTTAAAGTACTGGCACATTTGTTTTTGGTGTGTGAAGTCTACAAACAATAACATGAAAACTTCTACTTTCATGGGCAGAGTTATGGAATAGGAAAGCTCCTCAGAGTCAGAGTTCTGTAGTTTGGTTTGTGGCCAGAGAGGAGTCACATTTTCTGCTCTGAAGACAAGTCAATGTTTATTTGTTACTATGTAAAAAAATGAGGTACAAAAAGAATCTGCATACTTGGTATCTGAAAACTCCAGGCTTATCACATTGAGCACTCTGTCTCGGTTGGGGCTATTATAGTAGGCTACAAAATCCCCAAGTTTCATCTTGAGATCCGCCTGACGCATCACATCAATCACATCGATTTCTTTATCGCTTCCTGCAACAGAACAAAGGACATCAACAGAATTTCATGGAAAGTCCATATAGCTAGTTGAACATCATGAAACAGCACTAAAGTGCATAAAGCTAATTACCAATGCAGTGTTCAACATCAGACACAGAGAAAGATGCAGGAGGCAGACTCATGCCTAACCCATCCCTCCTCATGACCAGGACTGGAACACTGAAGGAGCGCTCCTCTAAAAAGTCCACGGTGAGCTGGGCTCCTGTTGGCTTCAGCAGGACCTCATCAGCACTAAAACACACAAATCAAAACACAATTATGAAAATGAGTCCCCTCATGGCAAACAAAAGTCAGCTCTTGACCTTCAATTAGATGACATTTGACTGAAGTCAGTTGGATGCCAGTAAGCATAATAACACTATTTTAAACATATGTAGTTTTGCACAGCCCTGATTTGCTTTCTCAGGGCTAATAACACACAACAAACGAACACAAATTACCTGGGAAAAGTGCGGCTGCGCAACTCACGAACAAACTGAGCACTCCCAGTCTTCACCGGCCGGCCTGATTCTCTCCTGCCTCCTGAACCATCGGTCTGCTTGGAACTCCCACGCCGCTTACGCACTCCAATAGGAACAGGGACATATTAATTCAAATCAGTTTTATTTTATTTATCATATTTTACATATTAGTGACATGTTGTGCGCTTCCTTCTTATAGCCAGTGGCTTCATATAAATCTACTATTAGTAAAATAGTAATACATTATTAGTTACACAGGTCAAATGGGTAAAAAATAAACAAATAAAATGAAAGTACTTACTGACAGAGGGTCCATGTGTCACTTGACAATTAGGGCAATGGTACAGATCAATGTCTGCTGCTTTCTCTTCCTCCACTCCAACACAACTATAAAAAAAACACTACTGTAAGACACTCAGTACAGTAAAAAAAAAAAAAACGTCCGGCGAGGATTAAAGTGGTAAATACAAGATGTCTCCTACCTTCCGTGAAACCAGTCCTGACAAACATCACACTCAATCATGAAGCGTGTGACATCATACGGAAGTCGGCACAAGCAATATACTGGAACTGAGGCCATGCTGAAGATGTGACAGACTATTTCAGCAGCAGATAAGGTGAACTGGTGTTTTCGGGGGTGGCACTTCAGCCAGTTCAAGTTCAATATTCCACCTCGCTCAGCTAGTCTGTAGTCCCATATGAGTCAGACAAGCTGCAGTATGTCATACAAAGGCAGATCTCAAGCTTGGGCTTCCTCACCACTTTAGATCAACTCAGCACCTGGTACACACCACTATTTAGCACCTGTAGGGAAAGCAATTAAATTCATTATTACATATTACAGTGAAATAATACACAGTTCTCCCTCAAGTTGTACTACATGTGATGGGTAAATAATTTACCTTACACCCAGTAATACTCTGTAGCAGGAACCCAAACATTGAGCTGATCAGCTGTTTGTCTACTTCCCTTACAAGAGCCTCTGATTACAACAGAAATGTTAAGAACTTATTATTATAGACGTCGTTTTGTGCGTTTGATGCATTTGGATTACTATAATTATTATTTTTTAATATTTAACTTCAACGAATAAGTAGTACAAAACTGCAACTCCTGTTGCTAGCAGTCAAGCTATGTGTTTATTAAAAACGAAATGATAACAGAACCACGCGTGTGACGATAACTATCAATAGAACAATTAAAATAACGGTAAAAACAAGTGCAAATAAAATCTAATCGGTAGTGCACTGTGTTTAATATGCACATGCATATTAAAATCCATGCTTGTTTATCCGACCTAGAAATTTAGATCCAAGTAGCTAACCCGCTTACATTAGCTGGAGACTTAAAGTGTAAACAATAAATACGGGCAAGCCAGCTAGCTAGCTAGCTAGCAAAGATTTTAGCCACTGGCTAACAGTGCATGCTTACTATATTATATATTCGTATACATTTAAATGTGATATTTATATTGGATTGCCATGTGCAGTTTATCATTTGCTTTTTTTTCTTAGTTAAATAACTATTTACCGCGAAGTAACTGACATAGCTAGCTAGCTCATACAACGCACTGGCGTAAGCTAAGCTATTAATTAGCCATGCTGGATATCTGTTTCACGTTAAAGTTAACTGTGTAACTTTTGGACTAAAACTACTTATAAAAAAGACTGGGTGCTGCTGCTGCTATATCTCCTGTTGAAATTAAATGACAAAATGTGTAGTACGGGCAGGGTTTGCAAAGCAAAAACAAGGCGTGTAGAAGGTGCAGTCGCAATCGCGTCTTACCGAAAGCGGAGTGTCGCTGGTAGCCGAGGCCCAGGCGCGTCATATCGTTTAGAGTCCGTAGGAAAACCCGAGGCGCCACAAGGCCTAGTTTCCAAAAATTGCCATGTTTTACATTGATAATATTAATATTTTTTTTGGCTAGTTGAAAATGGACTTCAGGTTTCTGAATAATTGAAATAAAACTGCACCAAAATGTGAAAGACGACGTGCAAAAACAGTAATTATATCCAATTTAATACATAAATAGTGTCGGTAGAGAGTTATCCATGTCAATACTGCCCGTGCAGCGACCGCTGTCTGTAGTAGATGGAACAATATCGGTTTAGCTTCATTTAGGATTAACGGGCCCAGTTTGTTCATCATCCTTCACTACATGGCATTCATCAAACAGGGAACTTTTAAAGTAGCTTTTACAGTTAATATGTACATTTCACCATCACCGATATTGTAAAGAAAATTTTATTTATTTACCCTTCGGTGAGGTTTTACTTGTAAAGCTTTTTAAAATTCTCGGCAATTATATTTGATTAATGACGTCATAAGCATGTACAATAATAAACGCGTTATGTAATTGTTCTCCAAAACTAATTAATGTATCTATATTTAACAGTAAAAAAACAACCAAAAAATAATAAAATAAAAAATAAACAAAACAAAAAAATATATAATAATAACAACAAATAAAGGAAAAAAGACCCCCCCCAAAAAAAAGCGCCAGTCCGACTTCTATAACCCCTGAAACGAAACAAAGAAAAAAACCCTACCTGAATTTAACTAAACAATGAGTGAAGAGCCTTCTACTGGAAATTACTGCACTGATTTTTATATTTCAGGTGGCAACAAGTCATTTAACCCTAACTGATGCAGTGAGTAGCTTCTCAAGTGTGTTTACTAAATATAGCAGCGTGTGGGTTGTAAGCATAAGAACTGATGGATATAAGACAGTTGGTGTGTCTTTAAAATGGAAAGATATACATTGCAACACAGTGTCCTGTATAGATCTTACATACATTTTCAATAATTTGGCATGTTTATGTGCATGGAATATTACTGACAGTACTAGTATCGGAAGCGACCACTTTACAATAATATGCCCTAAAAGTAGAGCGACAGACAGGATGGAGAAGATATTAGTCATAAGGTTTCATTACTTTCTAGTGGACTGTTTGCACTATATTAAAGTGGCTTCCAAAAATGAGGGTTAACAATGAATGCAGTAGTTAAAATTGAATGAGGAGATAGAGAAAACATTTAAAATGAAAGAATTGAAGACTTTGGGGGTTTTGATATAGAAAAGGTTTATGACTGTGGAGAAAAGGGATCTTATAACTTACTCATTTGCTGAATTGCTTAATTGTGGTTAGACAGAATGGGTGTATGGAAAACACACCAAAAAAAAAAAAAAGCTAAAGTCAAAATGTAGGAAAGTTATTCATTTAATAGGAACAATTGTTGGGTAAAATAGCTGGGCAAGAATGGGGAGCAGACAAACAGGTACTGGTGTAAGTATATAGGTCTCTAATGAGGTCAACAATAGACTACAGTTCTGTGTATGGTGCAGCAGCCAAAACAGACTTAAAGGTACAGTGTGTAAAAGTAAGTGGTATCTAGTAGCATCTAGTGGTGACTACAACCAAGTGAAATTTCATTCTTTACCCCTCTCAATTTGACCCCTATAGATCTGGGTTACTGTAGAAACATGGCGGTGCAAGAGGGCGGCTTCTATAAGAGAGAACCCGCTCTGCATATAGATATAAACAGCTTATTCCAGGGTTCTGAAAACTCTGACTTTTTTATAGATGATAGATGAATGAAAAATTTGTTTATAGATGATATACTTAATCTCTGCTAATACAGTGGCTTGCAAAAGGATTCAAACCCCCCCACCTTGGAATATTCCCTATTCCCAGCAATTCTTCATCCTCTTCTTCTGGCTGTCCAAGTTAGGGATCATTTTTCTCCATTTCGCCCTATCCTCTACTTCCATCTCCATCACACCAATCACCTTCATGTCCTCACTCATCTCATCCATAAAACCTGTCTTTGGCATTCCTCTTCTCCTCCTACCAAGCAGTTCTATTCTCAATATAGCCTTCATCCCTTCTCTGCACATGTCCAAACCATCTTAGTCTAACCTATTTTAGTTAATTCCCATACACGCATACTTGTGCTGTTCCTCTTGCATATTCTCACCATATGGAAAATAATTTCCCTAAAATCTGGTGGCGATATGTCATGTCCCACTTTGTCCACTAGAGGGCACTCTCTGCATTGTAGTACTCTCAGTACAAATTCAAATTCAAATTTCAAATTCAAATTCAAATTTATTGTCACATACAAATTATACAAGAAATGTAAATGAAATGCTTAGTACGACTGTCCCAATGTAAAGAATTAAACTGTCAGGTAACAAAAAGAAAAACAATCAGATAAATA
>JAOUQZ010000017.1:4622417-4637703 GCA_028564935.1 Neosilurus hyrtlii | reverse complement strand
CAGAGTTGGCTGAGATGGGCGCCAGCCTCCCCGCGACCCTAAGTAGGAATAAGCGGTTCAGAAGATGAATGAATTAACTTTACAAGGAAAATAACAAATGTGTTTATTTGTTTATTTATTTATTTTTTGGGGATGAGATGAAAATAAAATAGTCCTCTGCAACCATTTGACTTGAAAGTAAAGAGTTATGCATTTTGTCATATAAACATGGTTTATATTATCTTTTTCATCTTGTTCACCATCCATCACATTACATGGAATACACAGGAAATGCATAGTCCTTAAGTGCAATTGATTGTGGTTGAACTAGTGTAGTATCTCGTTACCAATAGCTTTTCAGGGGGCATGGTAGCATTGTGATAAACCCTCTCACCTTAAAATAAGAAGGTCCTGGGTTTGAGCCTTGTGCGTTTCTGTGTGCCGCTTGCTCATTCCTTCTGTGTTACCACAGGGTTCCTCCAGGTACTCTGGTTTCCTTCCACACTCCAAGGATATGCACATTAGGCTATCTGGCTTTTCAAATTGTCCTTAAATGTGAATCGAGTGAAGGTGAAAGTCTGTCCTGGAAAACAGGTTTTTCAGGGGGCCTGAATCCCTCATGGATGCAGGGATGAACCAGTGACCAAGTAGCCTTTCAACTGGTGAACATATAACCATCATATCACCTTTTACACTTCCACACACCAAATACAAATGCTGGCACCATAATTCATATACCATACTCTACAGTTTAATATACAGTTCTATTATTGTATATAATTATTTTATAGTTTATATGTGAATTTATATTTAGTGCATATTACACAAAAAGTTGAGATCAGATCAGTCCTCTACCTGGGGTTGAAATATGCTATCCCAAACGAGTAATGCTTGAATCAAAAAGACAGACACTCACACTTTACAATTGGTCACCTGGAGAAACCGATGTCATTATTGTCACTGCTTTTAAAAATGTAAAATAATAATAATAATAATAATAATAATAATAATAAAAAACATAAAAATCTCTGGTCAGTTTGCTTTTCTTGTGTTTCCACATATTATGGAGCTAAATTTTCGCAAACTTTTAAATATTAAAAAAAAAAAAATTAATTAAAAATTTTTTTTCAATTATTATTTTGCAAACACTGTTACAGAGCTAAACAAGAGTTTTCTTACATTTCCGTGTAATAGATACTATAACTGAATGGATTTTAAAAAACGCAATTAGCTACACTGTACTTAGCTTTGCTCAGAGTGTTAAGCTCACCTGACCTGACTCTGCGTATGTAAGAATAAATTATAATGATCTCATTTTAGTTTGCTTTGCTTTATGGTTTCGTATAGCGTATACTTAAATTCTGATGTATAAAAAGACACCTTTACCATACAGTACTTATGCTATGCTTGGAATGTGCAAAGCTCATCTGACCTGGCTCTGTACTGGTTATTGAATTGGATTGGATTTAGTTTGCTTTTTTATGTTTCTGTGTAGTATATCCTAAAACATTTATTTGCATCATGCTTGGTGAAAGTCTTTAGCACCCAAATGTTTTTTTGTACACATGTTATGTATTTTGATTGTCATGACATGTTATGTATTCCAAATGTTTGTTTTTCAGCACAAAATTAAATGTGACTAAAAGTCAGTAATTAAAACAGCATCTTACATTAGAGACCAATTTTCAGTCAAAAACATAATGAGTAGTAGATTTTGCAAAAAAAAAAGAAGAATCAAGTATGACTCAAGTATCGAAGCCTTTTAAAAATAAACTGCTCAAATTATACCTTAGACTAATTATTTAATACGATAGTAATATAGAAACAGTTCATTATTTTTTAAGGCATCTTCGGTTTACAGCATTTCTTTTCACGTGATTGACTTTTGCATTGTACTGTACATGTGCCATCTTTGAAATACTGTCAACTAATAATCGTTCCACCACATTTACCCCTGGACTGGTAATTCTGTCTGCTTCTTTAACCCTCGAACGATCATTAAAGTAGAATATTGCAGTACTATTAAAGCAATCAGCTCCATGCTGGCCCCCCTTGCCCTCTAAACAATCTGCAATTCCATGCACTAACACACCACTCCAGGTCTGTGTTGCAGTCTCAGCGCTGGTGGCCAGAGTCTGGCTATGGGGGTGGGCTGGCTGAGCTTCAGCACCCCGCGCTCCCATCACGCATTGATGAATTGATTGCTGCACTGCTGCCAGTATGTCTGTGCCCTGGGCGAGAGCGCCCCGGTTACGAGAGGGAATCCCAGCAATGGCACCCGCCGCGGTGCTGCTATTGTGCGCCGCCTGCAGGGGGCATCGGGGGCTGGCAGCCCGGAGAGAGCTGCCCTGACCCACATACTGCTGTCACACCCCTGGAGACACACTGTGAGGGCATGCAGGGAGGAGTGTATATGTGTGTGTGAGTGTGTGTGTGTGTGTGTGTGTGTGTGTGTGTGTGTGTGTGTGTGTGTGTGTGTGGGATAAGCCAGGGAAAACAGAAAAGGCGAGACACTGGGCACCTTGGTGAGAGGATTTTCACAATTCCCACTGCTAGAATTTTTCAAGTTAGTGATTAATGTTGGCAGAGAGAGTAGTTAAAAAAGGTTTAGAAAGAGATGAGAAGTGCAGGTATATAGCTACTCTTTCTGTATCCATGGAAGCATATTTCAAGAAAAGATTTATGGCTTTCCGTGGTGTCACACAATGTTATTAATATACCAAGGCACATTTTGTAATTAAATACTAAACTATGAGATGGATGATAATCTGGCACACAAATCCACAACCTACAAACCCAATGTAACAAATGACCTGATGTGATAATTATATAAAACTTATGGCTGAGTAATATGATAATTTAAAACTGGTATAGCAGGTACATTGTATTTGTGCTTTCCTTAACAATAAATAAAAATATCATTTAATATCATTCAATTTCCAAAGATAGGCCTTGAAAGTACAGGATTACCTTTTTTTAATACAAGACATTGAATATTTAGATTACAATATCTAAAAAAAAGCAATTTCAAAATTCTATATAATATAATTTCAGAGAAATAAGCAAATCGCTCATATTTTTATTGTGTATTCGACAGGTTGTTGTTTTTTTCCCCGACAAATGATTGTGTTTATTCAGACAGGTGTATACATTGTATTAATGGCAGTCAGTCATCTGCTTAACATGTTAACTAACAAGTGGTTTTAAGTGGTCTGATTTGTACAACTGGTACAAAGAAATAGTGCTGATTATGTATAGTGTTGCAGTAATATAAAGCTAACTGATAATAGTAATAGTAGTAGTAATAATAATAATAATATTAGCAATAATAATAATAACAACAATATTAAAACGAAATCAAATAATAAATAAATAAACAAGTACCCTTTGTTAAGAGTAAAATGGCTGATAATGTTTTCATGGAGTCCATCTGATTAAGCCATGCTATATAAAGACCGTTCATGGAGCAGCAGTACAATGAGCGAAGACGCACACATTTTTTGTGGGTAGTTTCTGAGGTATCATGGGATGCTGTGTTACAGCACGGCATTGTTGAGTGAATTGTTTAATTTAACCAATAAGATTAGTCTTTTAAGACACATTCACAGCATTGTTCTCATTTACTAATATATGATAAGTGATTTGTCTACAGTGGCTTCTAACACTGTAAAAAAAAATCATCAGAGAACAGCTAGACTAATTAAGGAGCTACGAAGAGCTACTCTTGTCTAATGCACAGCATCTAATAAAAACCCATGCAACAAATTTATTGTAAAAGGCAACATGCAAAAACAATAAATCGTTCTGACTGAAGGGTATTTGATGATCCCACAATGTGTGAAGCCACTCAAGTCAGTGTCCACATGCAAACAATCTAAATTAGTGATGATATTATCTCACAGAGGCTCGGAGCAGGGCAATACGCAAGCAGTCAAAATGTAAAACAGTTTCACCACACATTTAAATGCTAATAAAACATAAGCATGGTACTGTAAAACCTCAACAGCAACTTGAAAAAGTCATATCAAATAGAATCATGTCTAACACTCTTGGAACGATTGTTCTGCACAAGAACATTCACTTCATTTGTTTCCAATTATTTAAATTTTAGACCTCTGAGCCATTTGGACAGCACATTATAAATTGTTTAAATGACCTGCATTTAACACTACAGACTCTATACCACAGTTTAAAAAAAAAGCATCATCCCTTATTACTGATTACTGAATCACTTCACCCAATTATTTTTCCATTAATGAAACAGAAAAACATGATATGGCGATGTACTACTTAGATTTATCGGAATAAGTGTGTCGGTTTAAAGTGTGAAAAGTACAGGCTACACAGCTGGACTCTGAGCAGGCCTGCTCTCTCCACTCTCATCTTGTAAACACAATGAAAGAAACCCACTGGTGCTCCCTGATGAGTTGCAGCTCCGCTGTCCACAGATTTATCTCACTTCTTGTTCTTGAGCTGGTTGGCCAGCCAGTCAAGGCCCTCGTACAGGCCATCACCGCTGGTGGCGCAAGTGGCCTGGATGTACCAGTTACGGTGTCGGAGTGAGTGAAGGCCCAGCTTGTCAGTGATCTCTGCTGCATTCATGGCGTTTGGCAGATCCTACACACCAGAGTGAAGAGAAAAGTGAGTATAAGTGCCTCAAATGCCAGTGCGTAGTATACTATTTAAAGCAAGTATGATATTAGATATTTTCAGAACTAAAGTATTGTGCATAACTAGCATGGATGAATACGGTGGAATTCTTGACAGAAATTTTCTGAACTGCTTAATCCTAATTGGGGTCACTGGCGCCCATCTCAGCTAAATCTGTGTGAGGGCAGAGTACACCCTGGACAGTTCGCCAAGCCATCGCAGGGCAGAAACACTCTGACGGCAACCCAGTGACCTACTCTTTACAAAAGTCAGCAATGGTTCTTTTACATGCCTCTCACCAGACAGTAAGAGACATGGCTGGCCTTTGATAACCCAGTTAGCTGCACTGGGGGACAGCAGTGAAAACTAGGTGATAGTAGGGCTTGAACCCCCGACCTTCAGATTAGTAAGTCAACCTACCACGAGGCCACAACTGCTGCTCAACAGAAATATATTTTTTATAAACTGAAAATCAAAGACACTACATAAGTACTTATTCTTTTGTATGACCTCTCTGTTGATGACTGATTCTTCCTGATCAATGTGTTGATTTCTCTTTTCTCACCTGTGCCTAGTTTATTCACAGCACCCTTTGCCTGAATGGTGATACACTGGTCCATTTGCCGTCAAACTTAACCTCTGCCTGACTTCTCGACTCGACCGTGGAATATCCCCATCTGCAAACTTATTATTATTATTAAACTGTTTTTATCTGCAACTGCATCCCTCATTCTCCTGCCTGAGCCTGTTGTGAGAGTAAGAATGCAGAAATTAATGTTTTAAACAAAACACATGCAGCACTACATGATCATGTCCATGGTTTATGGAATGAGGTGTTTATTTGTCTTCCAAGCTTCTTATCTCTCTGCTCGCTCACACTTGTTCATCTGTTTATCTGTATTTGTATTGAACACATCTCTAATGTACAGGAGAATGTGCAACCCTGAGAGCAACGTAAAAAAAATTGTCTAGGGATACTTTGAAAACCATGGGATTTGAACATTGCCACCATCACACACATAATCTCCAGGTGAGGGGGGAAATGTTTCTTGCCTGCTTATTGGCAAACACCAGCAGCACTGCATCTCGGAGTTCATCCTCAGCTAGCATCCTCATCAGTTCTTCTCTAGCTTCATTCACCCTCTCTCTGTCATTACTGTCCACCACGAATATCAGGCCTTACCAAACACACAGAGACAAACTGTTACAAAGTCATTTAAAACTTCACACTTATATAAATTTTCAATGTCATTTTTAATTGATAATAATTTGGAATGACCTGTTAGGTGCAAGATGTTTGTACAGTAATGATGCATTACACCAACACAGATTACATGAGTACAGTGCTGTTAGTTCCCTGTGTCACAGCTTTGCATTTTCTGCTATGCTGTAATTACACCTAGCCTATGGAATTTTTTCATCTTTGATCAGGAGTGTGGTCTTTTAATTTGAGAGTAGTATTTATTCATTTCCTCTTGAGATTTTGCAGTCTTTAGCCTACTTGCATGCAAATCTGGTCTGCGCATTCTCTAAAAAACACTGCCTTGCTGGCAGAATCTTTTTAAACACTAAACACAACCTATTCAGGAGTAAAGGTAATGTACCCAAGGATGCAGTGACGATTTCACTGGTCAGTGTCATACCACATATTGTACTGGTTGGTCAATTTTGATTTGATAATTTCACAAAAATCTGGGATGGGGGAAGGGGTGGATTTGTGAAGCAGAAGTTGCTTAGTGGGCATCAATTGACATATATTTGAATAGTAGTAAGTTGGTCTGGCCATCTCTGCTCAGAGGGCATTAACATTCATAAATTTTTTTTTAATAAATTCATGACACAGAGCAATTGACAAACCAAGCTGCTGATTTAGGATGGAGTTTGTTGGTATTGGGATTATTTAATATAGAAATGATGTGAGTTAATCAGCTACAACAAACTCACCCTGCGTGTTCTGAAAGTAGTGTCGCCACAAAGGCCTGATTTTGTCCTGACCACCGACATCCCACACTGTGAAACTTATATTCTTGTACTCCACTGTCTCGACATTGAAGCCTGATGGAAAAAAAATCAAACAGGATCTCTGCTGTCAATCGATTTCAATCCTAAAAGATCCAGTTATCTGTTAATCAGTTATATGTAAATAACATCGATCATGATTATATTGTCTGAGAAGTGAATGTACCGATGGTGGGAATCGTTGTGACTATCTCTCCAAGCTTCAGTTTGTACAGGATTGTGGTTTTCCCAGCTGCATCCAAGCCGACCATCAAAATCCGCATCTCTTTTTTCCCTATAAGACTCTTTAGGAGGTTGCCAAAAATGTTCCCCATGGTAGCTGGCTGGCCTTCCCTTAAAAAAAAGATAGCATATGAAATATTACTAAACAGCAATCATAAGCTTATGTCAAATATTCATTTGTAGAGCCACAGTCCTGCTAAATTAAGATATCAAATATGGTCCTTATTAGAGACGGACCCACCATGTAGTCCAGACTTTTACAAATATCTGCTTTCAGACACATGAACTCTTACAGACAAGCTTTTTTTTTTAATTAATATAAATAGAATAAAAGCACTGCATTTACTGATATACTGTCAATACAATTTGGTAGCATGATTAAAATACAAATATTGTGGCAATCATATACTGCATATTTATTCATATATCCACATTGTTGATAAGTGCTCGAAGGTAATTGATCAACTGACAGTAGTTTATATTATTATGGTATCTATATTCATTACCATGTCTGTTTTTGTATCAAACACTTCACTTAAACTCATTAAAAATACACATGTAACTGATGATAAACTGAGATTTTTTCTAAGAGGAAGTTTGTCTAGGATCTAAGGAAGGAGCCTCCAATGTCACTCCTTTGTTCTTGGTAGAGATGAAGCTGTAATTTTAATTTTTCAGACACAAGGAGAACTTTAGGACAGAAGACGTTGAGTTTTGTGGTTGGTGAATAACATGACAACCATTCGTGACTTCATAGTACAGTAACAAAACCAAAAACAAACAAAAAACATTTTTTTTTCAAGGAGGTTTTGGTTTTGGTGAGGTGTTTGTGTTTTTAGCAGGGTTACACAAAAAAATTATACAGTTTTGGATATGACCTGCGAACATATCTTACATCTAGGTGTATTTACTTTATAAGCTAAACTCTGGGCTAGTGATTGGGGGCTTGCTGGGCTTGGTGGAGGTTTGCATTCTCCAACTGCTCTTTGTTTGTTTGCACATACAATTACAATAACATTACAATTTCTCCAATGTGTGACACTGAGAACATGTTTTTTTTTCTCCATCCTGACAATATTTCAATCCTGGGATTGGAACTCACAAATGTCCATGGCCTTGCTCAGAACTTTAACTGCCCATTATCTTCCTCTGCTGTGGATCTTCACACCACAAAGCTCCAGGCAAAACATTTTTCCCCCACATGGATTTTGAAAATGAGCAAATCATGAAACTATGCAAACGGCTCAACAGGCCTAAAATTTTTAAACTGAAGGTTGTTTCTCATTATGCAGGAATTCCCAAACTCAAAACCAAAAGAAATTGTTCGATAAATCATTTCACTGCACTTAACACAAAAATGGCAAGACAGAATAAAGATGATACAGAAGTTATATTTGTTGGACCTTGTAGTCCTTGAACTGAGATGACCACACTTTATAATGTGGTGTACTGGGCATCAATTTTCCTGATGTCAGCCCTACAGCTTGGCTTGCAGTTAGAGAGTTTTAATGGCAGAGTTAACCATATGTGCAAGTAGGACACAGATGACCCCATATGGTGCCATCAGGAACCTGCTAAAGGAAAAAACTGAGATGGTACAATTTGCATTCTTTGTAAAACTGATTGAATGCAACCAAAAGTACCATGGAAATCAAACCTGGTGTAAAGGCCATTTCTGTGTCTGAGGACTGGAATTGGAAATATGCTTCAATACATATTTCTTAAAAAGAAAGAAAGAAAGAAACCCAGCCCACATAATAACGTTTCAATCAATGCATCACAAAGATGACAAGACTGAAGGACATATAAACTATGATATGGCTTGTATATGGCTGGGTAAATATGCTAAAACAATAAAGTAAGATTTCAATCTCTGTCCTTCTGAGCAGCATTACTAATCACCATAGCAACAGAAGAGCAAGAAAGGAGCGGTGAGCTCATCTGGAATGATTTAGTGTAACATTATTACTTGCTGTCTTAATCTTTACAGTAAGAAATGACCCAAAATGTGAGCCTCGTATGACTCATAAGAGTGTCACCATGATGAGCCTGAGCTCGGAGGCTATTTCTTAAAACTAAAGAACACTGAAGTCCATTCGCTTGCATTGAATTATACGCTGACAAAACAGAATCACTGTGGTTTTACTTGAAATTTACATCCAACAGTACGGACAGTAACTAGATAGGCTAGATGTGTTACTGGAATGGAAAATATGGTGGATATTTATATGAATAGGGGGGAGGTCTTGTATGTGGGCAAAAAGAAATTAAGAACAGTATCGAACCGCTACATTATAGTTAGAAAATTCCTAAAGTATACCTCTAGCAGGTATCCTTTCGAAAGGAAAATATTTTGCCATCAGCAATCGCCTTACACTCCCTCACTTACCCATTTGCCGAACCACTTAATCCTACAATTAGGGTCGCGTGGAGACCGGAGCCTATCTCTGCTGACACTGGGTGAAGGATCACCAGACAGTGCCAACACACCCCCAACCATTTACACTCACACTTACACCTAGGGGCAATTTGGAACAGATAATTATCCTAATGCACATGTCTTTGGACTGTGGAACTGAGTACCTGAAGCAAACCCCTGTGAGTACAGAGAGAACTTGAAAACTCCACACACATAAACACCTGAGCCTGAGAATCAAACCTAGACCTTCTTGCTGTGAGACAAGAGTTCTCTCACTACACCACTGTGCTTCTCTTCTATAAACATAATACAACACTATTGTTAGGCTAATTAATTAAATGTCTACAGTGATATTATAATCATAGGATTATGTATATGTGAATCTTCTTTTTATCTACTGATACAAATCAAAAGACCAGTCAAACAATAATTACGCGACCTTGATCATAAATAATTTTGCGTTATGATTCTCTTCATTGTAACAAAATCTAAAATAATTTCAGATCCCTGACATCCTTGGATCTAATTTCAGATCCCTTAAAGCTTTAATGTGAAAACTCACTTGTACCTTTAAGTATTTTAAAACTAAACTATTTTAAATTAAAATGTCAGTGTTTCCAGCTAACAGATACATAATAAAAGATGTAGCCTTATGGAAGAGACAAGAGCAGAAAGATAGGGCATGGGGCTATTTTAAAGCCTAATTTAAAAGCTTTTCCTTTAACAACAAGCACTCAGAAAGATTAAAAATGAAGATTAATCGGATTTTAATATTTATAGAAGTGACAACAGTTTACTGTCCGTATGAAAATATTTCCACTCTGCACACAAACAGTTTTTAAACATTTCACACATTTCCTTCTTCTCTGTCCTGTAACAGCTCCAGTGGCCTTAACACATAACCTGTATGATGAAAATAAATCCCTTGTTCTCCTATTCCCCCCTTTTTTTATCATCCTACCATGTAAAGCATAAGAGTATTCCACCAAACAGCTCTTCAATTCATATCCAATTTGTTTATATTCACCAAAACCTTTCAGCTACTCACCTCTGACAGCGACGCCGGGCAAGTCGAAGCTCCTTGCCCACGTCTCGCGATAACAGTCTCACGCACAACACAGCGTTAGAGCTTCGTTTCCCTGTGATCTCGCGAGATGATCCAAGGCATCTCTAAAAGTGGACCATTAAAGTGATGCTTCTGCATCCGTATCGTTAAGGACATGGACAGGATGGTACCCAGGAAGCATGTAAGAGGACGGAAAGGGTTTGTGGCAATGGAATCTTAATAATGATGATGATAATCTTTTTTTAATTTTTTTACATTTTTATTTAAGTAAGAGCAATCTTATAGAACATTTCAGCTTTTTCATGAAGGCAGTATTTTTAGGTTGTTGAGATATATTACATTCTACAGTGGATATTATAAAATAAAATCTATGCAGTAGGTCATTACCAAGGCAAATAGACTCAGACATATCCACTGTGTTTAATTATTCAGCCAAGACTGAACTGAATAAATAAATAATGACAGGACTTGGCAGGCTGAAGTGTGTTCAGTCATTAGAAGGGGAGCAAAAGAGCTTCTTTGTGTGATTTTTTATTTATTTTTTTGTCCTCCCTCAAGATTTGCTGTGAAACCTTATAGAACCTGGTAATGAAAACTGAACAAGACTGAATCGATTTTAATAACCATTCAATTTTATATTTTGAAATACACAGTATTTACAATATATTATAATGCGTTCCATTTTAATATGGGAATGAATTTTATGCAGGGCATCCCATAAAATAATCCACAAAGAAATATAGATATATCATGTTTGATCACAAGATTTAATACAGATTTATTACATTTAAAAAAAATTAGACATATATATTTATAGGCTACTGTAAACTAGTAGCCGATGCATGATCCCACAGTGGCACATTACTGAATGAGAATCATCAGGGCCTGCATAAACATTGCTCTGATGTAATCAAAAGTGTCTTTTCCAGTGTCATTTCACATGCCGCACCGTATGTCAGAGGCTCTTTGATAGATGTGTTTATCAGTTCGGTGGTTTCTGAGAAGAGAGAGAGAGAGCCCAGAGCAGATGTTTGCAGCTGCACACCAGATTATGGGGTGGAGTGGTGAGTGGGGGAGCGCGTGGTGATTCTGGGCGCTGGGAGTTTGTGGGGGTTATGGCAGGGGACTTACAGTGCGTACGGCTTGTGGTGGGGGTGGGAGTTATAATTTAAAAGAACCTTTCCTCTGAAGTGTTTGCCAAAGTGAACCCCGGCAAACACAATCACAAGTCGGGTTGGTTAGGCTTGCAGAACTAATGAGGACTTGCACGTTGAGGCGATCGCTTTGATGTTCTGGGTAGCTGGCTCCTTGTTTTTTTCCCTCTGCATTTCTCTCTTTATCCTTGTCCCACATCAAAAAAGCATACGGGTAGGCTGGACATAGAGCCCAGAAGCAGATGTTTGCAGCCGTGGTCCTCCCTTTTGATGTACTGTATAGGCAACGTGGATGTACATATCAATATATCTACCTATCTGTGCGTCTATCTTCCCTTAGATACGTCTTCCTTGGTGGCAAATTGAGCAGCATTCTTACTCAACATCAGCTCTCCGTCCTGTGCATTCCCCTTTCTTCTTTTGATTTCAGAGTATCTGGTTGTCATTATTCTAGATGCTGTCAGTATGCTGCTTTGTATGTAAGTGGCTGCACAGCGCTGCCAGGGTGGGGGGGGGTTCCAAAGCTATTGAGCCTCTCTGTCTCACACATGGGAGAAACATCGACAGGAAATTCCCTTTTGCAGCAGCTCCAGGGTGAAATGATAAAGGAATGAAGAAATGCAAACCAGAGATCCAGCACTTTATCATTCTACACCACTCTGTCTCTTTGACTCTGATGCTAAATACCACACAAGGTCAGCCTGACAGTGTCATGGACACGTTGGAACAGTTCACTTTTACCAGCCAATCCTGCAGTGGCATACACCACAAAATAAGTGATAAATGTTATAAAATAACATGGTTTATTCACATATTTCATAACATTTGAAGCATGCACTGGCCAAAGTCTCAGTACTGCTTTGACCTTAACTAGGTCTGTGTTGAGTTAAAGCACAATGCTCCTTCCAGACTTTTTTAATGACAAGACACAAAACAAGCACCAACTGTCCTCTGACACGCATGGTGCAGTGTCAACTATCTGTAAAGTTCATACAGATGATCTGGTGTCATTCCCCTCCTCAACCTTGTTCACTCTTAATATAATCATCAGCCTCCAAGGCAACCAGGCTGCCCGCTTTGCACCACGCTCTGCAAGATACTGATTCATTTCTAAATTCATAATTAATTTCAGTTCTCTGGGCACATTCTTGGTTCTGAAGCCACTGTACAGGAACAAAACTTCCAGTATGAAATCCTCTGCCATGAACAATAGCTTTCTGAAGTAAACATGAACACAGGACATTTTTGTGAAGGATGGGGTGGGGGGTACAATTCATGTCACATGATAATTACTTTTACTGAACATCCTTTAGGTACAAAGTAAAAGTGAAAAAAATATGTCAGCCATTGTAAAATCATTATCGCCGTCTTTGCAATTTAATGCACACAGCCTATCGCAGTGTATTTATTCATTGGGGTATCTTGACTTTTGGTCTCAAATACAGTAAAGTTGATCCCCAAACAAGATTAAACATGGCTGTTTATAATCAGATTGAAGACAACGCAATGGGATGTACAAACATTCAAGCCATTACTACCCAACCTCCATGGGTACAGGTTATAGTCACGTCACAGCTGTCCTGGTTTACATTAAATAAGTGGACAAACGGCAAGTTCTGTGTTCTCTTTGAAACTGCCTGGCTTATGGAACCAGATTTTTCATCTGAAAGAACATATGCACAACTTGCAAAGATTTGTCATGGCAAGTTCATTTCATTAAGCACACATTTCCAAATATACACATAACTGTATATGGTGGCATTGCCTTTCCTTCTCAGCAGTAATGCATTCCTGCTGTTGTGCCTCGTTATTGTGAAGAACACAGATGGCGTTCGGGGCATTTTCATGGCTGAAGAGCCCAAACAGGGGAAACAAAGGCAAATGACATGAGTCACTCCTCTCCTCAGTCTTTTGACTTGGCATTTGGAGAATAACAACAGCCACACAAAGCAAATGGAACCCAGATGAGAGGGCTGAAAAAAAAGTGGCTAAAGTGATACTGTTGAACACACACTTGATGTAAGAGGTGTAGGCTTATGCCTTTCGCCCCCAACTTGTCCAGTGTTTCTAACTGATGATTAGGTCAAGGTAGAGGGCTATTTCACTTGCACACGTTGACCCACTCTGTGACCCTGCACTCATCACACAGCACGTAGCAGCACCAATGGAAGCGGCAATGGCAGCGCTCACTGTGTGTCTGCCTCAAGATGTTGTGTCCACGGCCACAGCACAGTGAGTCACATGCATCCATTCCTGGACTACTCTTGTTGCAGATGCGGCCCTGAGTTCCAGGCGAGTCCACAGACGCATCACGCTCACAGAAGTCAGGGGATTTCTCAAAGTAAACCAGCTCCCTGGAGAGACTGCGCCGCCGAGGCCTGCCATGCTCTGACCCTGCCACCCCTGCTGCTACACGTGGGTTAAACACACCACTGTTCTTGTTCTGGGAGTTGATGAAGACGGCAGATTGGAACTTTTGTCGCAACAGGGAGCCCACCAGCCGGAATTCAGGAGACACATACCAGCAGGTCTTGAACTGGCAGCTTCCTGAGGTACCATGACATTTGCACTTTCTTTTCATATGATCTGTCACTATCTGTGGGGAAAAAAAACGATATCTGCATAAGTTTTATGCAGTTGTGTCATTAAAGTAGGCTTCTTTCTGTAGAATATGGCATTCATTACGATTACATTACGAGTAGCGATTCTTGTTACAGTTATCAAGACAAATAAACAAGTATAATGCCTGTAAAAAAAAATCTAAAGACAGATGTCTGAAAGTGCATTCATTCATTTGCCGAACCGTTTTATCCCACTAGGGTCGCATGGAGGCTGTAGAGAAGGCTGGAGCAAAGGCTGTGGCGAAGGCTGGGTACACACTCAACAACTCACCAGTCCATCTCAGGGCCAACACACACAGAACCATTCACACACACTCACACCTAGGGCCTATTTAGAACAACGAATTAGCCTAATGTGCATGTCTTTGTACTGTGGAAAGAAAACCCTCGCCGCACTGAGACTTGAACCTAGGACCTTCTTGCTGTGAGGTGGACATGTCAACCGCTATGCCACTGTGCTTCCCTCCAAAATTAAAAACAATTGCAAACCCGAATTTACTGATTGATAAGTTAAAACCTAAAGACATTTAGGCTGGCGTACTTGCAGCAAAAATCTTCCATGCAAACAAGTTGACTTATGTAACAACATCTTAATTATTTGTCATTTTGGTTTGTGAATTTGTCATCTTGCATTTTGAGTTTTTGAATCTAAGTCAAAAACTTGCAACTTGTTGCAGAGCCCAAACTTTTGCTGCAAATTGTCCCTGGCGTCATGCTACACAGGGATTGATTTTTTGCGCAAGATTGTTGCATGGAAAATTGTTGTTGCAAGTTGACCGTGTAATGCTGGCTTTATAATGTTAAGCTTTAATGCCATGTTATTACCAGTATGTGTTGATGTTTATACTTCAAGTAAAAAAATTAAAAAATAAATAAATATATATATATATATATATATATATAAATATTAAATAAAATTTATTAAGTAACTTGGGGCAGTGGTGGCCTGGTGGTGGGGTGCTGGATTGCTGATCCCAATGTCGGGGGTTCAGGCCCCACTATCAGATGGTTGTCACTGCTGTCCCCCCATTGCAGCTATCTGGGTTATCAAAGACCGGCCATGTCTCTCACTGTCTGTTGTGAGAGGCATGTAAAAGAACCATTGCTGATTGTCGTCAAGAGTAGGCTGCATAGCCGTCAGCGTGTTTCTGCCCTG
>JAOUQZ010000017.1:4595671-4609547 GCA_028564935.1 Neosilurus hyrtlii | reverse complement strand
ACACACACACACACACACACACACACACACACACACACACACACACACACACACACACATATATATATATATATAACTTTCCTGGATTATTTTCTTTGAAAATCTTTTACATGCACTGAATATTGTATTTTTTAAGTTTGAATAAATATATTTATTGTTGTATGATAAAAATGATAGAAAAGGGCAGTAAGAAAGAAAGTATTTTAGTATTAGAGCTTCTCCACTTAAGATTTAGAAACATGTTCATGTTGTTGTGAAATAGTGTAATAGTTAAATAAAGTTTATATTTTCCAAGTACAAAGTGTCCTTTGTTTTAAATATTAGATTTACTTATTCAGTTTAATAAAGAAAACATTCAGTTTCTTATATTTTTTTTCATTTATTTTCTTTTTTCATTGTATTAATTCCAGAGGGGAAATTTTGACTTCTGCATTTAACCCATCCAAAGTGAGCACACACACAGAGAGCAGTTGGGGGTTAGGTGCCTTGCTCAAGGGCACTTCAGCCATGAATGTGGCAGAAGGGAAAGAGCAGCTCTCTTCTCTAACACCACACATTTTTTTGTGCTGGTTCGGGAATCGAACCAGCGACCTTTGGCTCTCAAAGTCACTTCTCTATCTATTAGGCCACGGCTGCTCCATCAGAAGTGGGATTCGAACCCACACCTCAATCAGAGACTGCTCATATGTCACTCATATCATGTTATAATAGCAAATAAAACCATGTTCTTTAAGATAAATCCACACTGCAAGTGCATGAGTCGATTAGATCCCTTAAACCCAAAGTCAGTGCTGAAACCACAAGAGCACGCTGCTCCACCCCAAATCCGCACAAACCATAGAGAGAAAATGAGCAGTGCCAAGACACAGCGTCAATCCTATATGTTTTTACAACACCAAAGGTTCTGCTTCATTTACTTAATATCAGTAAAATAAAGAAATAATGACAGGACATTTTCCCCCATCCGACTGGCGGGCGAGTGTAACCACAGGAGTTTGGATGCAGGGAGACAGTACTCTCTCAGACCGGCGAGGGTCAGCCAGCTAGAGAACCACACAACCATTCTTATCCAACAGCGCACATACTCCAAACACAGAAAAGAACAGAGCCAGGGTGACAAGGGAAGAGGGAAGAGAAGTGATACAGGGACATTTCAGAAAGATGTCGAGATCAAAATATGGCATCCAAGCACAAAACCATTCAAGATGCAGGTATGATTTTGAATGAGTAAATTTGGAACAGGAAGCCAGACGTCAGCATTAGATATAGAGAGATTTCAGAGAGCAAGAAGTACCTCAAGTCAGACTGCACAAAGCGCACAACAGCGGTCAAATGACTGAGGGCGCTGGAGTGATGGAGAGACGAAAAGCCTAGGAGATATGAGACTAATGACAGACATATCCTCTGGCTCTATAATTATATTTATATATATTTTTAAAGCGTGCCAAGGCTGAAATTTATTATTCAGTTGACCAAAGATGTGCCGTTAAGTACATCCTAATAGCCTTGCTTGAAAGGGAAAAAAGTGAACTGCGAGCAAGCAATACCGTGAAGACCAGAAATGGATTTTAAGCCCCAGCGCCTTAGTCTAAGAGGTTGATGGGTACACAGATATGCTTTGGAAGGCAGAGCGTGCACAAATACAGAGCATTAACTTTGAGTGTGAGGAAAAGAGATGATTGGGAAAAGGGATAAAGTGACTAACTAAGGTGGCATTCCCAGGCACAGGAGGGATGAGGGAAGCATTGGAGGGGTACTGTCATTGTGGGAGTGCTGAGGAGTCAGTGATAATTAGCTCAATTAGTGACAAAGGCAGTGTAATAAATACCGACTTAGTGTCTGGGTCCCTGCTGTCCTCTCGCTGCACGGTTTGTGATGCAGCCAGGGACTGATGGACAATTCATTAAACCGACAAAATACCCCACCGTCCAGGCGTGACGCTGCGAGTTAGCCCCCTACTGATTTCAGCCATTGTTCTAATTGTCTGGGTTGGAGTCGCTTTCTGGCCCTCTTCTCCTTACCCCCTCCTTCGTTCTTTCCTTTCACAAAAACCCAAGGAGTTAATGCCCCTACCTAACTCTGTAAGTAGGTGATCGGCAGGTTGGGAAGAAAAAAAAATGGAAAGAGTTTCTTGGAAAGAAGGAGGGGTTGGGTTCTTGGTGGGATTAGGGTCCGAGGGTTGCCAGGGATTGTAGAAACCGGCCCTGATCGGAATGTCAGAGAGATGAGTCCAAAAGCTCAGATACAGGACAAAGCGAGAGTTAATTAGGAAAGATTGAAGGGGCTGGCGACAATGGGCCGCCACCCGAGTCGAGATGAAATTGCTTCCGCGGATTATTGGGGAGCAAGTGTGTGGGTTGCGGGGACAGGGAGGGGAGACAGGGAAGGGGGTTCACGTAGGATGGGATTGATGGCTGCCCCTCTGCTTGGGGAGCAAGGGAAGCGAGCGAGGCTGACCGGCTGTTCCCACAGTCTGCTCTCCTGCAGCCACCTTTGACACATAGGCCTGCCAGGCGGCAAGCAGGGAGGGAGGCTGGGAAAGAGAGATGTGCTGAACCAAAGCACACACACACACACACACACACACACACACAGAAAATGAGCCTTCAAAAAATCATAAATTCATCATTTCTATCAGTGCAAGGAGAGTTATGAGGGAAGTGAAGAATAATGAAGATGGAGCGAAATAAAAGTTTAGTTTAGGACACCGAATATGCAAATATGACAAAATGCTACTCGTGTATTTGCTGATGTGAAGGAGAAAATTTATTACCTATCTAGTCAGTTCAGTGCAAACTCAATTTCTTTTCTGACTTGGCAGAAAAAAAACCAACAATTTAATATGTGTCCCAAAGGAGCCTTTAACTTGTGAAACATTTTAAACAAAAAGCTAGAAGTGGTTTGGTGCTAATTGAATAATTCCATAAATTAAATCAATTCATATATTCCAAAAGACAAAACCACATTACTCTGGACTGAGCAGATGTTGACTGAACATATTTCAAAAGGCTACTTTTCTTCAGTTTCCTCTACTGCTTCTACTAGCAGTGTTTTAAAGAAGTGGTCTTGGTCTTAACCTCATCAGTTATTGTAGGTATGAGTTAATCATATTGATCCTTCTTAAAAGCACTCATGATGACCAGGCCAAGACTACTTATTAAAATTCCTTAAAAACCCTGAAAGATTGTTTTCCCTGGTGAGGCAGGATGTCCCAGGAGTTGAGGGGCTGCTGGGCAGAAATGGGCCAAAAAGGGTGTGTGGAATGTGACCGCATTTTGTGTCACCACACTGAGGAACACATGCTGTGTAGCGGTCGTAGAGGGCCGATCAGAAGTGTGGCGAAGTGGCGGTTTTAGCAGAGCTGGGGTTTCCTCCCAAGGCCTGAGGGAAAGAAAAAGCTTGGAGGCAGTGAGACGCAAAATCCTGACTCTCTGTGGTTTCACCCCTCTGATGAGATGGGTTTCAGTGGCACAGTGCACTCTGGATTATGTTATGTATAATTTGTGAGGCAGTGATAATTGGGAGGTGTGGAAGTGCTGTGGTGCGTGGGTTGGGGAGTGCCCAGGCACAGCAGCTGGGCAATAGGCCGGGTCTAGGAGAGCTGAACTCTACAGACTGCCTGACCCTCTCAGCAGATGGTGGCTCCAAAGAAACTGCCACCACACAGCACAATGGCTCTACCCTTGTAACATCTCCATCATTCTCTCAGACTCTCCGCCATTCTGCCGAGGAACACCCAGCACCCATAGTAGGCATGACAATGCATTTAAAATGCCATTCAGTAATAACTGTGTCAAGTGATGAATGCATGTCATCTTTATTTTGGTTGTAAATAAACTAAATTAATAAATCAACAGAGAGAATAATGTAGTTTTTCTGATCTTTATTAGATTGGCTCTTTATCCGTGAAATAAGACTACTGAGTTATGATGATAATTATGAGAGTGAGCAGATGAGAAAAATCCCAAGCATAACTGTGGCAAAAGAGTGTTTATTAAAATGTTCCTGTTGACCAGCAGAGAATTTGAGGCTATAATAAGTCATAAAACATTTTCCATATTCATAAGAAGCTCACAAATAAAACATTTTTACTGTTATGCTGCATGTCTCTGATAAATGATACAAAAAAAAGAGGTTTCAGAAATCAGTGTGAGAGAGACAGGAAAAGAGAATTCTCATTCAGTATACCAGCCCAGAAACTCTCAAACTGTTGCTTTCCCGTGGATGGGCTTGCTGTGCTTGGGGAAAGAGTGGGGGATGTGGACAGACCGCTGGACCACACCAAGCGACCGTGCTGACGTCTGTGGTTTAGCCTCAACACCCTGAGGACCACTGCATAAACGCTGCCCAAACTGCAGCACAACTTCCCTGGACAAGCCCAGTGTAAAGAGTTTGGTCTTCTCGTGTGAGTGTGTGTGAAGGTGTCTGTGGTATAATTTAGCTAAGAAATAACACACAAGATACCATAAGATACCATCTGACATGAAATGGTGTGCTCTTTTTGCCAAAGATCAGAATTATCTTATTTCTTAATAAATGAAACACTGTGTTTAGACCATAAAAACAGTTACAGTTTATGCTAGGTTTATGTCCCATCCGGGAGATAATACATTTCCTATTATCACTTACATTATAGCCCCCCCCAAAAAAAGATAAAAAAACCCACCACTGTTACTAATATTCGAGAGAAAGGTACAGAATCCTCTATACTCAAGACACAACCATCCTTCTTATCTAAGAGCCTTTTCACCATAATAAAATATAAATAATAAAAAACTAATAATTAGTTTTAGCAGAGCTCTGGCAGCACAGTGGTGCAGTGGTTAGCACATTTGCCTCACAGCAAGAAGGTCCGGGCTTCAATTCCCAGGCATGGGCCGTTTCTGTGTGGAGTTCACATGTTCTTCCCGTGCTTGTGTGAGTTTACTCTGGGTACTCTGATTTCCTCCCACAGTCCATTAAACATGCACAGTAGCCTGATTGGCCAAGTTGCCCCTATGTGTGAGTGTAAATGGTTGAATGTGTGTTGGCCCTGCAATGGCCTGGCAAGCTGTTCAGGGTGACCAGAGTCAGTTGAGACCCTAGTGACTCTAGTAGGATTAAGTGTGTGAACAAATGAATGAAACAAAGATTGGTGGAGTGAACACATGCGTTCACTGACCTTTCACGTGGCAGGATCCTTGTTGTTGTATAATAGGGCCTAATGTTAGGTCGCATTACGTTACCTGAATGACGTGTTTACTCTAATACTACTGATAACATTACTATTATCATTACGTTACTATGTAATTAGTGGAGGAATCTAAATTTAAAAACATGTCTCTTCCAATTCTTTGGACAAATGCATGCTCTGTCTAACTTGAAGATGAAGTTGAACTTGTAATTATCTAATAGGATCCTGGTGTTAGAACTACTGGAAAGTTCCTGTCTATGTAATTGTAACGACTATCGTAATATTGCTTTAGTTTAGTACAATTTCTGCAAGCTCTCAAATGTGTAGTAATAATAAAATGAAAATATATGGCTCACACAAAAGGTAATATCACACACAGAGAATTTTCTGGGGAACTTGCGTAGCTCACACGAAAGGTATTAAAACCAGCTACTGTTGTGTTTTCTGACTGCTCAAGTTTTCTTTTAGGAAAAGTTTACATAATGTAACCAGTCAATCATAGGGTTTTGTTAGTTTAAACAAACCTGGCACTAGTGTTCGGATGGTTTGAGTTTATTTTGAGACGTGTTCATATTGTATGGTAGTTGTATTGCATTCTGAGCGTGAAATAAACTGTCATGAATGCAGGATTTCCGCAGAATGATGTGTGAACAGTTTTGAAAAACTGAACTGGTACTGAACTTATTCTCTCTCTCTCTTTCTCTGTCAAACACACAACACACACACATACACACATCCTAGCAGCAGTTATCTTTGATCTTTTTATAGCTTTAGACAAGTTTAAATATTTATTCAGTTCTTGATTGTAGTCAGTTGTTTTAGCAGCTAAACAAAGCCCAAAAGTAGGTTATGTCATTATTAATCACAGAAGAAAAGTTGCATGAAGGGATCTTAAACTCAATCTGCTTATCACATGGTGAGAGTGGGCAGACTGAATACCCTAAATCATCACCAAGAGGGGGTGATGTCTTACACCATTGACATTTTTAAATCAGAGCAGATGACTGTTTAAAAATGAAGCTGTGTACTTATTCAGTTCTTTCGAGACATGAGCTAGTTTCTCATACAGTGTGGAATATCACAACACTATAACACTTATACTTTACTACTACCTAACTCTTTATATACCCTGCTATGAACACATTACCAGTCAAAGGTTTTTAGAACACCCTCCATTTTTTTTCCAGTTTTATTGAAATCAGAACATTATTAAAAAAGGAACAAGGTGGTAGGCTTCAAATTATGGAATGGCCCCACAAAGTCTCCAGAATTAAACCCCATCGTGTTGGTTTGAGATGAAGTGCACAGAAGAGTTAAAGCAAAGAAACCATTACCCTGCAAAAAACTTCTATAGAATTTCTATAGAACTTCTTTATAACACACTTTTTCTGTAGAGCTGCTCTATAGAATAAAACATTTCCATAAAAGTTCTATAGAAAAGGTCTTATAGAAAACCTGTTCTAGCGAATCCTATAAAAAGAATATATTCTATAGAACATTTCTATAAAAGTTTATATATATATATATATATATATATATATATATATATATATATAAACAAAATATTCTACAGAACTTAGGTTCAACGCATTTATGGTGGTGCGGTGGTGTAGTGACGGTGGTGTAGTCACCAGGCTTGGGTGTTTCTGTGTAGAGTTTGCATGTTCTCCCTGCGCTTGTGTGGGTTTCCTCCGGGTACTCCGGTTTCCTTCCACAGTCCAAAAACATGCACGGTAGGCTAATTGTGAGAGTGAGTGGGAATGGTTGTGTGTGTTTGCCCAGCAATGGCCTGGTGAGCTGTCCAGGGTGTACCCCGCCCTTGCCCAGAGTCGGCTGAGAAGGGCACCAGCCTCCCTGCGAACCTAATTAGGAATAAGCGGCATTAGAAATGGGAACTTTTCTTAGCATTGAGAAATACTTCCAAAACAATATTTGATTTCCGTCATCAAAAGAACGCCACAGATGTGTTCAGCTGTAAATTAATGCAAAAGATAGCTGAGTCAAAAACAGGTGTTTTTGTTCTACGCTTTAATTTTAGAGTACACTGTGATATTAAACAGCGTACATTTTAATAATAACTGGAAAAATTTTTAAAAGTGTTCCAGCACTTTTGACAGATTGTGTACATTATTACAATTTTCTTTAGTGCTCATTTTCATTTTCACCTAACTGCATTTTTTCCTTTGTCTTTTATACTTTTAACCCTGTATATACTACGATGTGACTCTAAATTCATATCTACTGTACCTCTAAATCTATCCTTCAAGATAAAATGAAGACCAGCATCAGGACTCTTGTGTCCTGGATGGAGGAGTAAACTTCCCACTGCTGTCCAAACAGCTGAGAACACTGGCTAAATACTCACATCTTCACTAATTTAATTAAAACAGCATTGACTTGTGCTTTATTTGCAGTTTATTAACTCGCTGTATTAGGTTTCTAACAGTACTGGAGCTCAATCTGACTATTGATATTTTCATGAGAATCTGTTTTTGATAAAGATCACAACAGCACTTCTCTGGAAAAGGATGTCTGTCAAATAAATGTAAACACTGCAGGCTTCACAATTAGTAAACGATCTTCATGTAATGTTGTTTAGACAAAGAAATGTGCATGCAGCATGTTGGTGTAGTGGTTGGCATTGTCGCCTCACAGCAAGTAGATTCCATGTTTGAATATTTTGGCCAACTGGGGCCTTTATGTGTGGAGTTTGCTTGTGTGGGTTTCCTTCATGTTCTCCGGTTTCCTCACACCGTCCAGAAAAATTGGGTTTAAGTTAACTGGCTACTCTAAATTGTCCATAAGCATGAATATGAGTGTAAATGGTTGTTTGTTTCTGTGTAAGACATGCGACCCAATGGCCACCAGCCCATTAAGACAATGGATTGGGTGATAACTTCTGTTCTACACTGCCCGGCCAAATAAATAAATAAATAAAATTCACACGAATATGTTGTTGCTCTGACTTTAGCTTTGCTTACAGCATATAATCCTCATGTTGTTGTTTCAATAAACTTAAGAAGCATAACATTAATTTCCATCCAGTGTTAATTTTTCACTGACGCCTTGAATCGATGAGGGAAAAACTGTACCACTCCATAAAGTCTTTTCCAGCACATCCCGAAAACTTTCAACACGGTTAAGGTCAGGACTCTGGGGTGCCAATACATATCTGAAAATGATTCCTCATGCTCCCTGAACCCCAAACCACTCTTTAATGGGACTATTTGAGTCCCCATTTTATATCCGTGCCATCAGGGAAGAAAATGTCCACTGATGTAATAACTTGCTCATTCAGTACATTCCGATCATCAGCTGACTTGAATGATGAGAAACAATGCCATGGGGATTATTTGCTGTGATCAAAGCTAAATGAACTCCATGAAAATATTTTTGGCTGGGCAGTGTATAATTATATACTATAAAGCCAAGTAGTGCTTATTTTGTTAAAAGGAACATGGATGGAGCATTTAACTTGAACCTAAACCTAACGGTCATCTCTCCTCTATCAGTGTGTGAGAGTCAAGACACATGAACCCATCCTCCTTTTGTATAACACTCTCTTTTAAAAGTGACATCTACCCCCTTCCACATACATAAGCTCACACATGCTTGAGATTGGCTGAGTGGTCCTATGATTGACAGGAGAGAGTATGCCATCCCAGACAGCATGGTCAGTTTTGCTTTCTTGTACTCATGGATGGCTGTGGTATCATTTGGATTTCATATTTTTATTTATCCATTAACAGGGTAAACACATTTCACTTGTGCCACTGGGGAGAGCCCATATCATGGTCATTAAAGGGGCCCATTCACTTTCAAGGCATATTAAATAAACATAAAATACAATGTTATCTCTTGGGAATAATATGAAATCGGCCACTATGGCTTTCTGAAAATGTCTACTTACTCCTGTACGCGATTGTCAATGGGTATCCTCTGCGTACTTTGGTTTTCAAAAACATGCACAGTTGGCTAAATGGCTGTTCCAAAATCGCCCCTAGGTGTGAGTGTGATTATGAATGGTTGTATGTGTGTTAGCCCTGCAGTGGTCTAGCGAGCTGTTCAGGGTATACCTTGCCTTTACCCAGAGTCGGCTGATATAGGTGCCAACCTCCCCGTGACAGTAATAAGGATAAAGTGGTTTAGAAAATATATGAATGAAAGAACCAATGAATGAAATCCTATGCCTTCATCTGTTTCTTAAGATGTGCTCTCTGACTTTTCCACTTGTCACGTGGTCTTGTTATAATTCTTATTATTATTGCAGACAGACACAGAACCAAAACAAGATGCAAAACAGGTGAACAAAGAGATACTAAGCCTGTGAGCTAGGGTGGTTTTGCTAGGAAACCTTTGCATTCAACCAAAATGAACTGATAACGGAAGATAAATCACACTACTGTATGAGCACCTTGAGGTGATTTATCTATATCATCTTGAAAGGGCACAGTTTAACTCCCTGTATCATCTGCTGACTTTTCTAAGCTTTTCTGTTACACCAGAAATCTTTTAGCAGGAAACATGACAAATTGCACTGGACTCTAACCCTGGACGACAGATTTTCTGTGCGTAGTAATGAGAAGAACAGCAGGATATGTCACCTTTGACTAAATGCAATTTATGCACCAAAAAAAGGTTGAACGCAAGCAAAACCAGTGCTATGTGTTTTGGTTTTAATTACTGCCTGTTTTTACAGCACACTGGGCGAGTTCTCAACTGTGACACATGAGCCGAAGAATGTTCACTTGCTGCAGTTTAGAAGCAGAGTGACTTACAGGAACACTGACACATTCCCATGTCACCATCGCTCTCTTTCTCTCTCTCTGTAATCATGCATGTGCGTCTTTCAGGCCACATTGTTGACTGCTGTGCTACTGCCTGACACATTATGAGCTAAAATGACACTGACATCAGAATCCTGTGGGTTGAAGCAATTACTCGTTTCATCCATGGTGAAGTGACTAACCTCCATGAGAATGAGCTGAGTTCTGCAGGGGGTGGAAGGAGCAGTACCACAACTACACAGTAACTCTACGTGAGTAATACATGAGTGGATGAGAATTTGATTGCAAGTATCTTTTAAACATGTGTTGTTCCAGCCATGAACCACTCAGCATCTGGAAGCTGAAGCAACCCAGTCAAGGAAAAAGTTTCCTCAGGCACCTGCATACTGACAACCAACCACAGGAGTCTCTATTTGAAAAAAGAAAAGAACAAACTTTCTCTTCTCTGGATGCACACATGCACACACACACACACACACACACACACACACACACACACATACCTCTCAACTTATCCCTATTACCCGCTTGTTCATCGCACAGTGTACCAACTTCCAGAGCCATAATTTCCATGCCTCTTTTAGACCTCATTTGCCCGACTCTGGAGCAGCACAATTCCATGCAAATGTTAGTTTTTCCTTTGAAAAGAAACGGCAAGTGCAGAACTTTATGCTTTATGAGGGTCACAGGGAAGATGGAGTCCATACCAGCTTACTCCGTACAAATGTAAGGTACACCCTAAACAACTCACCAGTCCATTGCAGGGACAACACTGGCACACAACAATTCACACTCACACCTAGAGGCAATGCCTAAGAATATCTAATGACCCCATTATGCATGTCTTTGGACTGTGGGATAAAACCGGATCACCTGGAGGAAACTCATACAGGCACAGCGAGAACATGTACACTCTACACAGAAACACCCTCACCGAGCTCAGGACTTGAACCCAGGATCTTCTTGCTGTGAGGCAGAAGTGCTAACTACTACACCACCATACCACCGCTTAGCAACATTCAATTAGGTTTCTTTTAATTTTATTAAATTTTTTAATACAACAGATAACCTTAATAAAGATGAAATGGAAGAACCTTCTGGTCCATGATTCTATAACCATAATTTTGCAGCACATCAAAAAGAAATTTTTTTACCAAAAGTGGGGCATGATGGCTTAGTGGTTTGCACTGTTGCTTCACAGTGAGAAGGTTCATGGTTCGAATCTTGGACAAAGACCTTTCTGTGTGGAGTTCTCCTGTGTTTTTGTTGGTTTACTCTACGTGCTCCGGTTTCCTTCCACAATCCAAAGACAGGCACATTAGGTCAACTGGTTACTCTAAATTGCCCAAAAGTATAAATGGGAGTTTAAATGGTTGTTTGAGTCCGTTTCAACCCTGCAACAGACTGGCGAGTCCACCTGTTCGGGGTGTACCCAAGCTCTCACCTGAAGTCAGCTAGGATTGACTCCAGCTTCTGCCATGACCCTAACAGATAAATGGTATAGATAACGTATAATCGTGTATACATGTTTGTAGTATCACACAAAAGGATTAGAGATTCACCAGTTAAATGGTATTGGTTCTTATAGTAACACTAAACAGTGCACCTTAATCTGTGAGATGACTATTTCAGTTACACCTGACACATAAGTGATTAAAAAAATATGTGCTTACCACTACGCAACCGTGCTGCCCTTACATAAAAATTCTATACAGTGCCTGGCCAGTTCATCACATCATTTGCATATGTAAACCCAAATGATGTGATGAACTGGCCAGGCACTGTATAGAATTTTTATGTAAAGGCGGCACGGTGGTGCAGTGGTAAGCACATCTGCCTCACAGCAAGAAGGTCCCAGGTTTAAGTCCTGGGTGACAGCATTTCTGTGTGGAGTTTGCATGTTCTCCCAGTGCTTGCAAAGGTTTTCTCCAGGAACTCCAGTTTCCTCCCACAATAAGATCATTCTCTGTACCTAATTGTCCTGAAGAGTGAGTGTGAATGGTTGTGTGTGTTGCCCTGTGATAGTCTGGCGTCAGGGTGTACCGCACCTTCACCCGGACTCAGCTGAGATAGGCTCCTGCCTCCCCTGACCGTAGAGGGATTAAGCAGTTTCGCAAATAAGTGAGTGAGTTAGTGGTTTAGTAACAATCCAAAATTATCCAATCAAATACTATTAAGTGTTTGCATATTTAAAGCCAAAATGTGATTTTTTTTTTAGGCTTGGTATTGAATATGGCTCATTTTAAGTACATGAGGCATCAAAATGTTTTTAAATTCCACGGGGATAAAGCTATGATTTTCATCTTACATGATATGAACCCACAGTTTGGTGTTTAAACATAACTGATTCATCTGAAACATATTGATTCATCATCATCTCACCAGTCATTTGGCATGTTTAGTCTGTCTGCTGAAGCTGGAAGATTTCCAGGAGTGAATCACTAGTGCGATTCTTTGAGTCGACTCTGTCAGGTGAGAGCTAATTCACAAACTTCTTTATTTTTTTTCTGTCGCTACTTTTGATATGTGAACCATAACATTACTCAAGAGAGGATTACTGTATTTATTACTGTAAATTCTGTACAGCCTTACTGAGTTTCCAATTATTTATACTTATATATTTATTATATATAAGTAATGATTTAGTTAATCAGTAGGCAGAGTAAGACTTAGTTAAACAATTACACCCACAGTTAGGTAATAAATAAATAAATAAATAAATAAACAAAACAAAGAACCACGAGCATCGTAACGTTTGTGTGGTAAACACGAAAAAAAAGATTTTCAATGAGTCATTTGGGAGCATAAAGATCCGATTCGTGAATCGACTACTGAAAGAGCGTGAATACTTCTCGCAGTATTTCTAATAACATGTCAATATGACGTCATGTTATCAAAGGATATCAAAATAATAAAGTGTAATAAACTTGTGAAAGCACAAATATCTGTTTCATACATTTGTGAGTTCAGCATCTTAACTCGACCTGGCAGTGATGGATATATTCATCAGCTAAAAATATAAAAAATAATAAAATAATAATAAAAAGAAGAAGAAGGCACAGGCTGACCTCTAGCGGTGATGTTTGATAACTGCATTTGTTTCTGAAGCTCAGGGCCTCATTCTTGTACTATATTCGAAACCTGTTAACCAAACTGTCCTTGTTACGTTTAATGATGTTAAAAATAATATTGATGATCAGTGTTTTCACTTATAAAGAGTAAGTAATATGCAAAATTAAATAAATTACATTGAATTCCGGTAAATATAACATATCTTGAATATTTTGTTACAGAATCACAGATAATAAAAAATTTACTTTTCGGGTGATGTTACATGATACATTCACAAGCAATAGTCTTATTTCTTTATTTGTTTGTTTATTTATTTTATTTTAATTTCATTATGTTTAATACATGTACAGACAGTGAAGATGTCTTTGTTCAGAGCATGAATATCTGCTGCACACTTGTGGTCAAACTACAGCAAAGCAATCATGCCAAGACTTCAGTTAGAACTTATAATGCTTTACTGAGAATATTACTTAAGATACCTAGATGTTGTAGTGAAAGTGAAATGTTTTTGGTTGCAGGAGTCAGTACTTTACAAACCATTCGAAGAAATCATCTAAGGCTTACCAATCATAAGGAAACAATTCCAGCTGAGGAGACATTCATTCAATTTTCTCTTTGCTGGACATTGATTTATTTGCTTATTAAACCTACTTCTGTTTTGTCTTGTATTTTATGTGGACCCTGAGTCTGTAATAAAGTTTTAATTAATTGATTTTAAACTTACAGATAACGTATCAGATACATGTCTGAATAAAAAAAAAATAATAATTATATATATATATATATATATATATATATATATATACACACACACACACACACACACACACACACACACACACAC
>JAOUQZ010000017.1:4582518-4595571 GCA_028564935.1 Neosilurus hyrtlii | reverse complement strand
ACACACACACACACACACACACACACACACACACATATATATATATATATATATATATATATATATATATATATATGGTAGCGCATGCGCTGCATGATTATGGGAAGGTTGAGCTCACTTTGGTTGGGCTCGGTTGCCCACCCAGAATTCCATGGGCGACTCAATATATGTAGTTGCGCATGCGCAGCAGTTTTTCGAGTTCTTGCAATCGTCGCCAATATCCTTGCAGGATTAAACGGGCTTTCAGAGAAACAAAATGCATACAAGCCGACTATATAAACTTGGATTAAAGCCTTGAAGCCGGAATGATCAATAATCAATCAATCACGTAACACTTTCTGTCCAATCAGATTCGAGAATTCAAGAGCGCTGTAATATTAACGCCTTTGATAATTCCTGCATCCCTTAGTTTCCGGTACTGGCCTCTCAACATCATTGTATGATTATGATTACAGGTTTTAAAATCGATACATAAGGTTCATTTGTATTTTTCACGCCAAGTTATCATTGCTTTAGTTGTATTTTCCCAGCAAGTATTATTTCATTATTTTACACATTGAGATGTAGCTAAACAAATAAACATATCCAAAAAAAAAAAAAAGACAGGCAGATATGACTGATACCTAAGGGTCCTTAACATGCAGGGATGTACATTGGCTGAAACGCTTGTCATGACACCGGCTATATAAGCTACGTAATACCACTTCCGGTTCTCTCGCGTGCCACTTAAGTCAAGATGGTGAGTGTATTTTATCATTCAAGCACAGTTTGGCCATTTCAGGACGGCTTTAACTGATTTTGTGCTTGTCGGTGAGACCGGAAAAGAAGTTTTAGTATCACAGAGCTAACATTAGTTAGCGGTTATGACTGAAACGGGTGCAAATAATGCAGCTATTGTGATGAACAGCGCTGAGCTAAGCTAGCTAGCATTTTGTTCTGTGAACAGAACGGGAAGTAAGCCGCGTTGTGACCGAGGTGATTTCAGAGGTACAGTAACAACAGTCCAAAACAAAAGGTTTCTTTCGGTTCCCAGCATGATAAATACGAGCTAAAGTCCTGCATCTGTCTAATAGTCTGGATTAAAGAGACTAATATCAAAAAACATTTACACCATGAAGCAAGAAGGTCCTGGGTTCGAGTCCCGGGCGCAGGGGGTTTCTGTGGAGTTAACATCTTCTCACCTTGCTTCTATGGGTTTCCTCTGGGTTCTTTGGTTTCCTCCCACAGTCCAAAGACATGTACAGTAGGCTAATTGCCTGACACCTTGTGAATGTGAGTGTAAATGGTCGTGTGTCTGATGAGCGGGTAAGGGGGTACAGTGCCTTCGCTGTGTTAGCTGAAGATAGGCAACAGCCCGAATAGGAGTAAAGAGTACCAGTATTGGTCATCTTTACGACATAATTTGTGCATATGTAATTCATTTATGCGATACAGACACTTATTTTTATCATGGATGACCAAAAAACCTGGATAATCTGATCCTGTGGATTACCAGCGGAGGCTGATCCAATGGTTAGCCATAATTTTCCTCCTGAAGTGACAAATTTTGTCCAACGCAAATAAACAAGCCGATCTGTTCAGCAAGCGACATTTTAGGTGATAGGTAAACATTTTCTAGAAGCAACTATGGCTAAAGATTTTGAGGAAATGGATGTAAATGGTTTTCTGTTTCAACCAGAGAGGGAGGAGCCTCTTGTGGAGACAGTGAGATGTCACATTCTAGTGACTCTGAGAAACAGAATGCTGCCAGAGATGTGCGTGATGGTGATCCAAAATGGCGTATGGAGCCAATGTTTTGTCAACTTTGTTTTCCTGTTGTCAGTTGGTTTAGGTACACAAAAGAAATGTTTTCCGCACTTGTGTCGCTCAGCACTGGCTGATGTGTTACAATGCCAATCTAAAGGGTTCGTCTCACTGCCAGGTTGGAACAGCCAATGAGGAAGGAAACGTCTTTGAGCATGCCTAGAGTTGCAGCACTTGCACATACTTTAACAAGGGGTGAGGACTGATGTCGCCGGTGGGAACCGCTGATAACGTATTTGACCATTTTATATAGCTAGAAACACTAATTCACCACAGGTACACTTCAAGCAGTTTGGCAAATGAGTAAGCATGAAACACTTCGAAGTTCAAATAGAGTGAGAGTTGCGTGTACATGTATGAAGTGTATACTGCAAAAAAAAATTTGTTACTGGTGTAGCTATAAAGCCATAATTCCTATGTTACTGCGAACATAAACTGATCATTACAATGCACTGAGGATCTAAACTTCTTCCTTAAAGATCAAACAACATCTAAAAGAAAACTTCATATCCATGACTACCATAGCTGCAAGTATATACAATATTAATGCCTTGAGAAATCCACAGCACTATTGTATGTAGAAATTTTACTGGTGGTCCATCACAGCTAATTGCAGATATGACCAGTTAACTGGCAATTCAAATAAACCTCAGACCAACTCGTCTTTCATAAGCTTAAATATATTTTGTCTTAGTTCAACCCCATATACCCAGTGTCTGAAAGCTTTGTTCTGTACATCTTAATGTGATTAACGTTTATCCTGTTTCCCCAGACCAAGAAAAGGAGGAACAACGGCCGCGCCAAGAAGGGCCGTGGTCACGTTCAGCCCATTCGCTGCACCAACTGTGCACGCTGTGTGCCTAAAGACAAGGCTATTAAGAAGTTTGTCATCCGGAACATTGTTGAGGCGGCGGCTGTGAGGGACATCTCTGAGGCCAGTGTGTTCGATGGTGTGTAGAGATGTGGTGAATACCAAAGCAGTTTCAGGCCTTTCTCCCGCTGTGTTTCATTTCATCCAGCATAAGATGCTTTTGGTATTGGTGTTACTCGTTAGTGGAAAAAAAAAACCCATACTGCTCTTGGCAGATTGGGAAAATACCAGTTATCTTTTTTTGGTCACACCACCTATGAAAGCATGAGGTGTTTACTAAATGAATGCTCTGAAATACTTCTGGTAACTTTAATGGCATCTTTTTCTGTTACCAGCTTACGTGTTGCCAAAGCTGTACGTTAAGCTTCATTACTGTGTGAGCTGCGCCATCCACAGCAAAGTGGTGAGGAACCGATCACGCGAGGCCAGGAAGGACCGCACTCCGCCACCTCGCTTCAGACCCGCTGTAAGTTTAAAACACTCACAGAGGACAAGTTGTATCTTAAAGAAATCAGTTTGTTAATTATGTTAATGTAGTAGTTGGTCCACTGACTATTCTCACATTACTTGTTTTTCTTTTTCTTTAGGGTGCTGCCCCAAGACCTCCTGCTAAGCCCATGTGAATTGGAACAATTTTTTCTGATGTTTGTGCATAAATAAAGTAATACCCCCGAAAGACCGTGTGGATTGTTGTTTTGCTTGAAGGACACTGTTTGATTCACTGTCTGGTTTATACACCAGTGGTTCCCAACCCTGATCCTAATACACCCACTTCAACTCAAGAAGGGCTGGTAATATACTAAATCCGCTCAGAGTGCAGACCTCCACCAAGGTAGTGCAATCTCTAAACTTTTCAATCGTGTTTGTGAATTTTTAGTTGGAAAATGTAATTTTGCCCCCTTTCACGTCGGACTTAGAAATTTTAATCGGTATTTTGTCGCCCCAAGACCCACGTTTGGTTAACGTTTTTAAAAATCCATACATTAGTTTTTGAGTTATGGTCACAAACACACACCGCCAATCTCATAACCCAACCCCCATATGGGGTCTATCTGTGGCAGACAGACCCCATATGATTAATGGTTGTAATTACCATTCCTTAGAATATGTTCTGTAGTCTGTGGACTTGACCAAGTTAGCCAAAAAAAACCAACAGCAGTAGTTTCATGATGGCCGGGGTTTAACCTCTGAATCTCAAAAATGTCAATGATAATTGGTTCATTTATAAGTCCACATATGGTCAAAGTTAAGTTTTCTAGCTGCAAAATGTTGTGACCTTGACATTCCAAAATTAAATAATCTCTGGGAGCCAGGTAGGGAAGTGTCCCCACCACGTTTAGTGAAAAATCCATGCATGGGTGAGGTCAGAATTTTGTTCACAAACACACCAGTGATTACAATACTTGTACCAAAATTCAGTTTTGGAAGGAGGCAATAACTGGTAAAATACTTGCATTAATGTCAGGCAGATAAGGATAGCAGAACCATTATCTGTGATTTTGTAGCCGGGATGGCTGGAGCAGACGGGTCACTCCTTCAATTCAGTGCCATTTGATTCCCCATGACACTATATGGTATAATTATTTTAAAATTATCCTAATATTTAAAAAATCGAATTTTAGATGGTAAGCCCCCTTCTACCATAAAACACTATGTAAAAAGGATTAATTAATTTAAAATTAATTTATCTGATTATTGTTTTATCAAATAGGCTAAATCCCATTCATGTTTGCTCAACCACACTTAAAATTATAAGTAATAAAAATTACACAAATTCTATATTTTTCACTATTGTATAATTTTATTGGTCAATTTGTGAACAAATAGTTTTTTTATATCAATAGATTTTTAATGCTTTAAAACTTAAAAATAAGTTATGTCCCTGTGTTGACTGTCTGCCCCTTTACTCAGATATCCCTTTAGATACTCTCACTGACTCTTCCTGTAGTCACATGATCCTCAGGAAGTAGCAGAGAGTTTTGGATGGAAATGTCCTGCAAGAAGCAGAGTGTCTACATAAATCTACTCTTTTTCATCCTTTTAGAATGGCTCACCGATGCAGCAAAGCATGACAAATCCACTATGTTACACTATTATATTTTTAAAACTGACTATTTGCAAATTTTAAAATAATGGTTAAATATGTTATAAATTTACCTCTGTAGTCACCATATGCTAGCATGTTACTCATCCTATGAGTAGTTATGGCTAACTTCAACCCCCTGTTACTGTCCATCCTGTTACTGTTTTTCACAGTAACAGGGTATACTCATAATAAAAGGGTGGACTTAAGAGGGCTGGATCCATAAGTATTTCCAGCATTTACTGGTATTTTGTCTTTTCTTCTATAATTTATTTATTTGTTTATTTAACATACTTTAAAAATGACTGATTTAAACAACATGCATGTATTTGTCAGTGAATGGCATTTCAACAGCACTTCTGTAGCACGGTGTGATGCAGACCCTAAGAACACATAAATAAGAAAATGAGATTGGGAAGAGACAGAGAGGAAATAAGAAAAAGGAAAGTTTTTGGAGGGTCACACCAACAAACAACCTTACATACTGGAGTGCTGTACACTACATCTGAACAGTCACCAGTGACATTCTGCTCCATCTCACCCTCAAGGCGGAATGATCCCCCAGCTATATGGGCCCACCTCAACCCTGTGGTAAATATGGTGAGAGAGATACCCAGTGATCAAACATCTCCATGTATTCAGCAACGGTCCTGTACTCAGTATAGACAGAAGGGCAACTTTAACTTTGTGTCCAAAGAGCCTTTTAAGAAAGTCTTCAAAGAAATCAGCTGGAACTTTTTTTCATAGAGGCCAGCTATGGAAAGGGGGCTCCAGATAGCATTAGGGGTACCCTTAAAAGGTCAGCTGACAAAATTATCTGCCATGGAGGGGATATCCCCAACACAGAGGCAATGCAGAGGGAACACAGTGGAATCTTTGTAAAAGATGATGATGTTGAGAGGAAAGTCCAAGAAATGAGTAATGCGCCCTCACTTGTGCCAGTCAAAGGAAACAATGAAAAAGTTATCAGTTTCTCTCCAGGGATAAATATCAGGACTTGTCTTTGCCAGGCAGACAAAGGTGTTCTTGACTGTGGGTGCTATGGGCTGAAGGAGGTGAGCCTGGGAGAAGAGGCAAGCCCCAGGCAGCCCCCGGATGAACAGTCATGGCCGGAGGTCATCAAGCAAGAAAATATTGGGCAATAGTGCATAGCAAACTATGACAATGAACCTTATCTAGGAATCATTCCGAATGTTGAAGAAGATATCTAGGTGAAAAGTATACACAAAAATTGGAATCAACGAGTGACATTAGCAGGCACAGGGATGACCAGGTTGTGTGCCTCATGAGCAGACCCCAACCTGTAAACAAAAGATCTGTCTGTGTTTTTTATTTTATTTTATTTTTTTTAAAGATGTAGAAATAAATAGTGGTTAAAAAATGGGTTAACAGTTCAAATATAAAATTGGAAAGTGTTCCCGATGTTTATGTTGTAATGATGAATTTGTTGTAGGGTGAGGGTGGTGTGATGAAATAAATAAAGTGCACTTTTTAAATGAAATGTATTGTTATGCACTGTGGTAATGTCCACCCTGATAACTGAATAATATTTGGCTTTTGTCTTTGTGGTTACTATCATGGTGAATGAACTGACAAACTGAAATCACTTAAAAATGGGGCACAATTCCATTGAACTATATTTTTATTGTAAAAGAAATGTGTTAAAACTGCATTTTGCCTTAAAATAGAACATGACTTTTTTCAAGATAATGCTTATTTATGAATTTTTTTTAATACTTTACTTTTATGCATTCAAAACAAGGTGGGATTGTCCCGTAACAAAGTGGACATTTGGCCCATGTTGAATGCCAATAATTTGGTGAAAATTATTGTAATTCAACATCCTTAGCTTGACCAATATAATTTTCTTGTACTTTAATAAGCCCTCCTTCCGATGAAATGATAAATTCTTGCAAAGTTTACTTTTTCTTTTTTTTTTCACAACACTGAAATGGCACCGAATTGTAGGAATGACTCAGACACACTGTTTGCAAACCAGTGACAACATGGAAAGCTGCGCTTTAATTTTTGACACAAAAGAAAGTATAAAGTCTTAAATCTAGCTTGCTTTAAGAAAGTAGGAGGTAAAACTTTTCTTTTACAATAAATGGTTAAAGCTTGTTGTGCTTGCGTGGGTTTACGCTGTTTTCCTCCCACAGTCCAAACACATGCACATTAGGCTAATTGGCTGTTCCAAATTACTCCTAGGTGTGAGTGTGAATGGTTGTGTGTGTTGACCCTGCGATAGACTGGTGAACTGATCAGGGTGTACTCTCTCTTTGCCAAGAGTTGGCTGAGACAGGCTCCAGCCTCAATGCAACCCTAGTAGAATTAAGCCGTTCGGAAAAAAAAAAAAACCCAAAAAAACAAAGAATGATAAAATCAACTTAATATTTTGTCCTGCTCCCACCATGGTACTGCTCTGCATAATCAAGTTTATTTGATGGAAATTGTTGGCATTACTAGGCTGTACTAATCAGAACAAGAAAATAGTACAATGTTTTGAGTTATAGATGGTGCTATTTTCATCTCATCATGAATATAAAATAAAAAAAAAAAGAGTAAAATAAACACAAATGACTTGTCCAGGACTGGCTGGAAGAATACTGTTAGATCTTATTTAATCGGTCCATTTTTGATTTAAAAGACAGAAAGGCTTCATTTCCAGATGTCCACTGTTTTGCAAGTTATGCTCATCAGTCATGTCACCCTTTTCCACAAATCTCACGGAGATCAAAGGTCACAACACCACATAAAGGCAAAGTGGAAAACAATAGCTGAGATGTTCAAGTGGACAGGAGATACGACAAACATTACTTTATTGGACATGAAAAATTACTTCAACTGAATGCTGGGTCACTCCTTAAAAACAAAAACAAAACAACACCTCTTAAACCAACACACCTTTTTTTTTTAAAGAACATGAGGCAGTTTTTTTATTTTAACAAATTTGAGGTAAAGAGTTTTTTCTTTGTCATATACATTTTTTTTCACAAAGCCTTTAAAAACATTAAGCCCAGGAGAAAGCCTGTAAGTATGAAAGGGAGTGTATTCCCTGCCTCACGAAAATGCTCACACTCTCACACTTGCTTGTGATAGTAGCTTCACAGTTCATTTAAAAATATTCATTTAAGTTCATCACACATAAGGATTGGGGGAAGAAACTTTTAGGGGAAGAAAAAACAGACAGGCTGTGGTCGAGGGAAGATTTGCAGCCGATATACAAGCTGAACAGTTCCAGATTTCCAGCAAAACAAATAAGCACACATGCTACCTTCTCACTCATACATACCATGTACTTATTTACATAAATTCATTTCAACCATTAAGTGCATTATTAAGTATCATATATTTGATATTTTGTTTCTTAAATATCTTCAAGTACATTTTTACGTTTGGTAGGAGGAGGATGAATTCTCTTCGGCTAGGAAGGGTGCAAAAGCTATCGACTTTAATGTTGTAGAGGAAAAATACTGGTTTTGGTCTCGTTTAGAGTCTACTTCTGAACTCATTCACTCTGGAGGCTTTCACTGGCGTGGATCCAAACATACATTAAGATTACGAGGTCTCCGGATGCATTTCAGCTAGCGGGAAGTCTAACACTAGATCAGGGAATCACACATAAGCAGGTTTGGGAAATAGCCGACCATCTTCACAGACGCTGAGTGACAAACATGCTACAACATCCAGGTATCCTTATGCACTGTCCAAGATCGAAAAAAAGGCAGTACCGAACAAACCTCAAATGACCTCAAATGATAACTCTTTGATATTCTCATTTGTTCATTGGTGCTTTATCTCACTTTGTGCAAGAAAAGACTAAAACAGGCCACGATATCTTGGCAGGACGGTAGAAAAATTTTGCAATATTCGTTTTACTCCTGTCCTGCAGCAGTCTGTCGCATTTGGGAGTAAAGCGTACCTTGATAACGTTAATTCATACGCAACATGTTCACACAGGACAAGCGTACAGGATACAAGGCCAATAATAAGGGCAAAAGCCACACGAATAACCAAGCACCGATTTTACGACATGAGGAGAATTTTCTGCTCTGAAACCCTTTATGACAATTCCTTTCGTTAGGAAAATAGTATTTATAGAACTTTAAAAACAACACACTGTTTGTCTTTATAACCTACATAGTATCAAATTTGTACTTATTTTCCCTAAATAGCATTTTTTTAATATCAGAAATCAGTGCAATCGAGCAATTTCAGAAAGCAAAAGAATATGTTCCAAAGCTCAGTTACCATTGAGTACGGTAGGATCTCCTAAAGCCTTTAAGAAGAGTCCCACCAAACCTGTACCCACCTTCCCTCCCCTCCCCACCACACTCCCCCAAAGCGAAAACACTCACATTTAAGCAGAGAGTTATAAAAGTGCAAACCTCCTCCGAGGTACCAACCCCTCCTTATCGTTCATCAGAGTCACAGAATGCAATATGGGTCTGTTTGATCTGCACCAGCACATTAAGGCTCCATTTGCCGAGCTTGGTTTGTTACACTCGTCGCCTAGTATGCAGCAGTAAGCCCATTACTTTTGAAAAACAAACGTACCTTATTAACTAAAGCTAGGCAATCGTTTCAACACCAGGTTTGTCGCACAGGCTGGAGATAAGGGGGACCTAGTACTGCAAGAATGATGCAAAACACTCCTCTATAGTCCTGAAGAGCGACTGCAATAAACTTTATCATCGCCACTGAGCTGAGGTCTATCTAGATAAAAACAACAATCGAGTTCTGAGGCACAAAGGAAACCAGCAAGTCCAAGAACCGAACAGGACCAAGGGTTATCCACTGCGGTACACTCCAAAACTAAGGCATGACTTTTTTTTTTTAATTCAAGTTATTTAAATAAGACGTTTATCATGAACAATTTTAAATATATATACTGTCTAAGACCTGGCCTAATTCTTAAAACCACCTAATGAGAGCTGTGCTGTCGGTTTAAAGACAGAATTTATGGTGCCTACTGAAAACCACAGCATTAAACAACACATTCAATCAAACTAGATAACGCAGGGTTAATATAAAGCAACTACTTAAGGCAATGTGTGTTTGTGTGTGTGTGTGTGTGTGTGTGTGTGTGTGTGTGCTCCGTTCATATGGCTAACACACAGATCTTTTCTCTTGCCGAGTCTTATAGAGGCCTTCATAGTTCTTTCCTTCAGTCCCCTGTGTCCTCCCTGAGTCCTCGAAATTCCACAGACCCTTAAAATGACCATAAAAGGAGTCTGAACACAAAATCTGTACACTTTAGACTATACTACAGCTGTGGAGCTCATTTCACTCTCTCAGGTCACTCACACAAACTCATACACTCATCACAACCTCTAAAACGCAATACGGAAATGCTGCTGGCAAGATTTCGCTGACCCCTGCCTCCTGCTGCAGCATGCTCGAGCACCAAGTTTTTCTATCTAACCCAGAAAAGGTAAACCCCACTGAAGAAAGGCACTTCTAAAGCAAAACAGCTGCGTCTTGCCAAATTAATTGATTCGGTAGTTCAAACTGAGAGTGGGCTTCAGTCCCACGGTTCTAATCAAACTCCATTAAATTTGATTTCTTTAAGCACAGGCAATGCTCCCTGTGTGCCTATGCCAGTTAGCCTTCGAAATCGAAAGCCTGCTGTTCACTAATACTAAAAGCAAGTGCTCAGTTTGCCCCATCCCCCTCCTCCTGATCTGGTGCAGACCAAACTGGACTCCGTATCATCTGAAAGCAGCAACATTCCTCCTTACCTTCTTCTTTCCCACTTTGAAATACCCGTCCTGTTTGCGTGCCAACCCTCCCACCCCTATTTCCAAGCAGTTCAACCCACTTGGTGCTCTCCTCGGACGATGTGTGAGGAGAACTCGTAGCGGTCCTGGCTGCGGTGGCCGCAGATGTTGCATTCAAAAGGCTGGCGGAAGCCATGGCAGCCCATGTGGATGGTGAACATGACGTGGTCCAGGAAGAAGATGCGACAGTGCTCGCAGCGGAATGAGCGCACTGGGCGTCCCTCGCCGTCCACCACCTGCACGGCCAAACTGGACGAGGGAGAAGAACGAGGGCTCCCCTTAACCGGTATGCCCCCTCTGTCTCGCTCCACTTCTTCTTTGGGGTGACTAGGACTGTGACGCTCATGACCTCGGTGGTTGGCAGCGCCAGGGCCAATGCCTTGTTCCTCTGTCGTGCTCTCATTATCTGTGGAGTCCTGGCAGCCATTACTAGGTGAGGCAGCATGGCTACGTCCCGACGGCACGTCCTCATGGCCCTCGCCTGCCTCCCGGCCAGGCAGTACCATGTTGATGCCCCCTGCACAGTTCACCCGCTGGCCCATGGGTGTGATGTGGCCATAGATAGAGCTGATGACCGGGGTAAACTCAGAAACACAGGACTGGTGAGGAGGAGGCAAGCGCATGGAGCGAGAAGACTCAACTTCTTCGTTTCCTCCTCGGGGGGTACGGAGGTAGCGGCTTCCCATAACAGCTAAAGCAGCAGGGTCACTTCCAGCATGAGAACCCAGCACATCCCGCTCTTTCTCAGGGCTGGAGTTGATCTCATAAGGTGCATCAGACATGTTCAGTCTCATGTGCTTTTCTCCTGCATAGATACCAACATGGCTACAATTAGGCATTCAAAGAGTGACCAAAACAAACTGTTGTCCCTGTCTTAGTCTTAGCATCTCTTGAGTGAAAATGTGGGGTGTGGTCTCTTTCTCACTTTAAAATAATGTTTTCTACATTACATGATTAACCACATACAGTGATTTTTTATTCATTTGCCGAACAGCTTAATCGTAATAAGGTCACGACGTGTTAAGCCCTACACCACTGTCAGGTGCCCCATCTGTTTTTGTTTATTCATTAAATGAGATTGTTTCTGATCTCCAAACAACTTCACTATAAAACAAAAACAAAAAAGAAAAATGTAAAAACACAAATATCACCCGTGTGAAAAATTAATTGCCCCCTCATCACTCAAACCAATTTTAATTGATAAAGAGACAACTTAGACTAGTTACACCCAAGATTGATTGCTCTTAGCACTGTTGATTCCAGGCATCACAACCTTTAAAACTTCAAATACAACCTTTCCAGCAATGTGAAGTTCTCTAAAAGGTCTCAACAAACAGCCCTCCTCGCCTCGATCAATTACTTTGTCACGGCACTGTATCAGGTTGTGCATTCTATTAGCTCTGAAGAAGAAATACACGCCTTAGCAAATAATCAGAATATCACACATAATATAGAAATAGATTCCAATCACTTTGCTTCACAATGCAACTGCAAACTGTCTATTTGTTATTTAAAAACACATTCGAACACTCAACACGATATTAATAGACTAGCCGTAATAATTCATTTAACCAAAAAAATAAATAAAATAAATAATAATAATAATAATTACATTCACAGGTTAGATTACATGCTGCGATTTGCCAAAACGCCCACGTAACACTCATCAGGAACATTTGAGATCAGCATGCCAGAGGATCCTCATTGATGCTCATGCTTACACAGAAAGCTGTAGTATTACACTGTGTTTATTTGCAGTATGGCTTTTATGTGATATTAATATTGCAGAAGCCATTATTGCATTTAAGGATTAACAGAGTCTGCTTAGTAGTAACCCACAAGTGATGGACCGAGAGAGACCTACCCAGAAACTTTTGAGGTGTGGAGCGCTTTCTCTTAGTGATGCTGTTAGCCACTCGTTCAATGAAAGTCATCTTTTCTGACAAGGGCTGCATCAGAGGGTCAGCCATCAAGTCCATGTTACGACATTCCTCCCCTGCACAACGGGCAATAAAATAAGAAAAAAAAACACTCGTTCACATATCCAGCAGGAGTCTTTAATGATTCACTCACACTGTATGCACACATAGAGCAGGGATCAGGGTTGTTTATGCTGTTATTTACCCTGTGCAGACTGCGTGCTATGGGCGGGCTGGTGGTCCAGGCTCTGTAGGTAGCTGTGGCAGCGCTCGCGATGCTCCTCCAGTGTGCTCTGCTGCTTGTAGCTGCGACCGCAGTAACTGCACTTATAGGGCTTCCCCACGGTTGGAGAGGAAACTGAAATAATTCAAAGGATGACAATGGCTGATATATAAAACTGAAGCCTTGTGCAGTCAAAGAATAAAAATTAAATAATTTAGTTATCATCAAAGTGTACCGGTATTAGTCATCTTTACAGCATAATTTGTGCGTATGTGATACATTTAAGTGATACAGACACTTATTTTAACATAAATATAAACATAGAAAGCACAAAACTGGTCATTTTATTCCATGGATTACTAGCGGGGGCTGAA
>JAOUQZ010000017.1:4558918-4571631 GCA_028564935.1 Neosilurus hyrtlii | reverse complement strand
CACACACACACACACACATATATATATATATATATATATATATGTGTGTGTGTGTGTGTGTGTGTGTGTGTGTTTGTGTGTATCATCATTATTATTATTATCATTATTATATTTATTTCTAATCCTGCAACCTTAAATTTGACATTTTATATCATTTGGATTGTGTTTACATGGATGGATATACTTCTGACCCAGTGGCTCTGTTGGAGATCCATCATGTTGCGGTGATTTAAACTTTCTGTGCTGTGCTGCAGTAACACTAGCTGCTATGCTGATGGGTACAGGTGAGAGTGTGCTGCCGTAGAATATGGATGAGGTCAGGATACAAGCAGTGAGCGTTTTCTGCAGGTCAGAAGTCTGCTGACCAACACAGGACACCAGATGGACACCTGCACCGACACTCAACGGCAGCACCAGCAGATAGAAGAAACTCAGAGAGTTCAGACTAATCAAGGCAAATGAGCCAAAGTAAATGCCGACACAAATCTGGCCTGCAAAACGAACCAAGCCTATTGGTGGAGGTGTGTTGGATGGGCGTCTAAATCTCTCAGCTTCTTTGTTGGCTTCGCTAACGTAGGCTGGGATTCGGAAGAACTCTCGTAGCCAGCCGAACCCAAAACCACCAAGAGTGAGCATCCACAAGAGAGCATGACTGTCCCTCCTGAGGTACAGATGATGAAGACCCAAAGGGCCTCCCACTGCCCAGAGGATGTATGTTGTTATTAATCTCTTAGGCATAAGATCATACTTCAAATTTCAACCAGAAGAGGAAAACACTTGTTCTGTACTTGTGCTCAGGAGTAATGTAACAAAATATCTGCACACAAACACACACAGACAAAAATGCTGTAATGAAACACAGAGAAGTCAATGTCACATCAAAGCATTATTATTACACTTTTTTATTTTGAGTGATATACCTGATACGCTCTGTCGGATCTGTAAGTGGAACTCAACTAGTCACATTTTACTTCTTTTGTCTGAGGAAGACAGAATTAAATATAAGGATTTAACTCATTAAATACCAACCAGGATAAATAAAGCATGAGAGAACACTACATTATTACATTTACAAATACTAATAATAACATGATTCAACTACTACAACTATGACTGCTCATAGAAATAAGGAATATCAAACAGACTGATTGAATGAACCCCTACAAATTTTAATTTTACTGGAAGATTACTTTATTATTTATCCTCTGATGAAACATTTTGACTCAAAGCACGAGTCACCTTACCTATGTGAAGCAGTAAGTGGTTCTCTAAAACAGCTTCTTTTAGATTCACTACAGAAATACACGAAATATCACGCATCACGCTTTCAAAATACAAAAACAAATAAACCCACCAAATGTCTGTAGGAGTTTCACCCTCAAATGAGATCCAAACTCTCCTGAAATGAATAGCTTCCATTTTGGTGTCAGTTTAGACTTTGGACTTTAGATAATGAAATTGCAACAGTCTTTGTAAAGCTGATGTAATATCGTTCTTACTGATCAAGCATCAAAGGAGTGTCTGAACTTTAACATGACATTCGATTATTCGACTAATTTATGAGTTGGTTTGAAAAAGAAAAAATACTCTGAGTAAACAAACAAACAAATAAATAATAATAATTATTATTATTTACAAAAAACTGAGTTTACAAAATGCTGGGTTTTTGCTTCTACTTTTTTTTTTGTCTGGCTTGATACTTTATGAATTTAATACTTTTATTAAGTGTTTTATTTTATTTTAGCATTTTCTATCAACATTCATTCAGTATCCTGCTCAGGCCTCTGGACACTCACCATCGCACAATTGTTTAAACCTGGGCCAAGTGAGAGTCACTAGTTAATCTACTGGCATGTCTTTGGGGGGTGGGAGGAAAGGACACAGAGAGAACATGGGAAACAAAGAATTGGTTCAGGGACACCATAGCTGTGCAGTGGGGATGTGATGTGCAGCTCTGATCATTATACAAACACAGTTTCTGACAATATAAGAAACTGATTTCAAATTCACAAAATTATTTTTAAAAAATGTAACCTTCTTCTAACTTTTCTAAAATTGTAATAAATGTCCTACCTCTGTTCAGGCATGATTAAATTTCAGTCGTGTTTAGGTATACTTCTGTGGCCTAAACAAGTTCTTAGAGGACCCCAGCTGCTTGGGGAAGGGCTTGTAGATGCTTAGCATACCACGGACAAAACAGGACAGATGTTTAATAGACTCAGCAATCTGAAAGGAAGCGATGACAGACTTCACAGAGATCAGAGATGTGGCATGCAGTGTTGCTCTGTTTCTGAATCTGAAATGCTCCAGACACAAGTTAAGAACATGTGAAGACCACTCTTTATTTATTTATTCATTTATTTACTTTACACACTGTAGAGATCACATATTTTGTTGAGCTTAAGTGAACTGGAGGTCAGTTGGAATTGGTTCTAGTAAACCCATGGCCCTAATAGGATACGTGTTATGGACAATGAATGAATCAATAAGTAACATGAGCCTTAATGAGTGTGTTATTTAAAAAAGATAGAAAGAAAGAAAAAAATCATTCTAATAGATTGTGACTTACTGTATTGTATACTGAATCGTATTTTTTTAGCATCAGATTTTGGTACTATGCTTATTCTGTATTTATATAGGCCTATAAACAACATTTTTTTCTTCTTGATACCATTATATTGATCTATTTATTATTTAGACTGCTTGCCATCAGGGCTGTGCGGGCAGCTGCTTCCAGTGGACATCAGGTGAAGGCAATGTACCAACACAAAATTTTTTCAGACATGGACGAAGAAGCATTCATGCTCACATTTATAACTATGGGCAATTTAGAGCAGTTAGTTACAGAATCCTCATGAGTACGGAATGCTGGAGGAAACTGGAGGACCCAGAGAAAGCCATGCTAGCATGGGGTGAACCTGTGATATCTGCACAGAAAGTCCCCAGACAGCAACGAGGTTTGAACCCAGAACCTTTTTGATTTAAGAGTGACAGTGCTGTAAAGACTGTACCACTGTGTCCTCTGGTTGTATTTTTACTGATTAATATTCAATGAGGTAAAGACTTGTGATGTTAGGATTTAGACATTTCTTCAAAATAAATAAATAAATAGATAGATAGAGAGATAGATAGATAGACAGACAGACAGACAGACAGGTAATAAATAAATAAATAAATAAAATTCTATTAAAAAATAATAAAACAATTAGCACATACAATAAATTACATCTAATCTGACAGAACCGAATGTGCCTAATATAATCTTTAAAATTCATAAGAATAAAAGGACTATCAGCAGGGAAACAAAAACCTTCGTCCCAAAGCAAACCACGCCCACTTTGTTTTAAATCTAATGACCACGCCCCCGTCGAATTCAAACCCCATAGAAGGCGTAGGAGAGAACGTGGGTTAGGATGTTTGCAGTTTGTTTGATTCCTGACGAATAATGCACACTCGGCTTTTTTCGACTGCAGGGTGTAATATCTTTAAAATGATAGAAATTTAGTTTAGGATCAATTTGTTTGTAAATAATCCGGTTTAAAGGGACTTCAGGCCGTGTGGAGCCCTGATCAGAAAGACCGCCTCCACTGTAACAAACGGAAACTTTGTTTCTGGTTGCTTTAGTTTAGATGCCTGGATCTTTTGTAAGTTCAGTTCTTCAGGATATGATTTCGGAGGATGGAAACGGACGACGTGTATGTTAGAGAGCAGGTCTTCCACGACCGGGTTCGGGAAATCATCGTAAGTTGGACTGAACTTTTTATTTATTTATTTTTACTGATGTCGGATATTGAACACTAGCTATGGATAACATTACCCAGTAAAACAGGATGTTTGCCAGCATGTTGACAGAACTGGGCCTAATTATTGCAAAATGCATGAAAAATAAATAACTGTGTGCTTAAGCTGTCATTTATTCATTTATATTAATACTTTTTAAAAATATCTATACCTTATATAAATCTCAAAACCCTCCACTATACATTACAGTATGTTTAAGTTTAACATGAAGACACTGGATCTGTTTTTTAGGGTTTATATATATGTGTGTGTGTGTGTGTGTGTGTGTGTGTGTGTGTGTGTGTGTATATATATATATATATATATATATATATATATATATATATAGTGTGTGTGTGTGTGTGTGTTTGATAAACCAGCAGTTTATTAAAGAGAATATTTAGAATCTCAACTTTGTAGCTTGTACACGGTGGGCGGGGCCACCGGTAACTGGGCGTGGCCAGTAATGTTTATGCTTTGATCTGTGACCATAAACATTTCCGCATCAGGGCGGGGCGCGTGTACTGGGTAGGCTTTTCCAGTAAACTGTTTATTCTGCTACTACACGGATAAAATAAATACAATCACACAATCTCGAGTTGTCATCTGATTTGTTTGCAGTGTTTATTGTTCTAACACATGCGATTATGGGCAGCTGCTTGACTGTAGGACCGAATGAAGCCCTTGTGGTATCAGGTATGTTAGCTAGCATACTAGCCGTTGTTTATGTATTGGAAGCTACCAGGCTAAGCTAACCATCTTTACTCTCTAAATAGAACTCTTTACTCCCAAAAATACGTGTACACATGCAGGTATGCACGGGTTTTTTAGGTGATGTAGGTGTGTTTGTAATCAGATAGGGGTTTTTTGGCTTTGTTTTTGTAGATCGGATTACATGAGATGTGACTGGAGCTGAATTGGTGTTAGCTGTTCATCCCCTCTGTGTCTGTGAATCAAAACACATCCACTAAGATCAGCCAGGTCTCCCAGTGGCCTGCATGTCTTCATGGGTTTCTGTGTACAGCACTGACATGAATACAATCACAAAGCAGGAGAGACACTGGAGAGGATTAAACAGCACCACTGCATGATTTGGGAAACAGATGGGATGTGGAAGATGAAGTTGGTGACACATTTGCCATCTAATAGTAGATGAACTAATCAATACATGCAATACAAATATGAAGGCTGCAACACTTCTGCACGAAACCCTGCCAGCTTTCAGTGGCTGTGATCTCAGACTGCAATTCAGAACTGTTCCCGTTTCAGCATGTATTATGTGCAGGTTTCTTTCTTTTTCTTCCTTTGGCGTGAGATCTCATAAAGGATACTAAGATATTTGACAATTTTTTATTTACTTTATCACCCCCAAGCATCAGAGTATTTAAATTTTAAGATTCGTCAGCCTTCGGACAGTATTACAGCATCGAAATAGGATCATGATATATAAGAAGCATCTGTTGCAGTGTTATATTTAGCTTTTAAATTGAATCCTTTTGAACGGCACACATGTGAACGACAGTTTAGAGAAAAGTAAATGGGAACCAAATAGAGCAGGAGAGGATTTTTTTTTATGCTTTGTTGGTCATCTTGAATTTCATAGTTAAAAAATGATCTTTTAGTCATGCCTTAGATAACTTATTAACGATACCAGTTTCACAGTATCAGGTACACTAGCAAAACATTTCCAATTACACTGCAGGTACAACATAGATTAAATTTGCGTCTCGAATAAAGGAAATTAAATGGATGAAATGAGACTTGAAATAAAAAAACAGTCAATAAACTGTAATGTCCTTTTCCATAATATGAACTACTCGTATGAAGCGTTAAAAAGCACACAATACTTATATGGTAAAAATATATGAGTCTAAATAGTGAAAGTTCTGGTTGTTGTTTTTGTAGGTGGCTGTTGTGGGTCGGACCAGAAGACCTATGTGGTGGGCGGATGGGCTTGGGCATGGTGGTTCCTATCAGATGCACAAGCGTAAGTCTTGAAGCAAATCATTTTTTTAAGGATTGAGTTTATTAGCGGTTTAATGAGTCACAAATAAACACACTCAGTAACTGTATGTATGAAAGTAAGTCAGGATGCGATCCTGAAGTGCATTATTTTCACATTACAGCACGGTGTTCTGAAGTGTTCTGCTTGTATGCTTATAACTTATACCACATCTATAATGTTTTTATTTATTAATGACTGACACATTGCACCTTTTATTGGTTTGTAGATTGATTTAGAGCTAAATCTACTGTTGGGATTTACTGAAGACCTGCAGTAAAAAAAATTGGTGGGGTGAAAAGGCACGGACAGGTTATTCTTAATTAAGACCACCCATCTTTGAGGATGAGGGTCTTCCTTTTTTTTTTCTCTCTCTTCTGTCCTCTTCCAACCTGGCAGTTTCAGCAGGATAACTCAAAAAATACATCACGTGCCAAGATGAGACTTTCAATTGTCTCAGTATACTCAAAAGTCAGATCAGGTTTGATTCCTGGCTTCATCCGTAATCAATAATGTGTTGTTATGCAATACTGAAAAAAGTTAAACCATTTTTGCTTTTGCCATGACTGTGATAAGTTGCTGCTAGGAGAAAGAGCTGTTGGGAACAGAGAGCACATGGTAGATGGGAGAAAATCTTCTTCATTCATGTTTATTTATTTCGAATGTTGGTGAAAAACTTTTATCGGAATTTAATATTTACGCCACAGGAAGTGATTCATTGATTATCTCAGGATAATTTACAGTTATTCAAAGAAGGAAAGGTGGCACGATGGTCTTAAGTGCCTCATTCTTCATTCAAGTTTTGGTTGATTGCAAGGGTTGTCTCGCTTACATCGTGCACGAGAAAATAACCGTACAACACAAGTGAGTATCCTGGGTCCGGTTTTCGATGCGGATGCAGCAAAGAAGCGCTACATGCACTGATTGCTTCTGCTGCTAACGGAACACGAATGCTGTATACGTGTATATAAAATCACCTTCACTTTGAGAAACCACTATGATTTTTGCACGCATTCCAGAAACAGTATTCTGTATACGCACTCCGTGCACATGGGGTCTTAGCTTTACACCTTTAATCATAGCACTCTATGAATGAACTCTCTATTTTGCAAAGGAGTCTGTGATGAAGCTGGTGGTTCGTGAGGCTGACAAAATGAATTCGGAAAATTCCAACGAGTTCCGAAGGGTGCAACAAATTGACGCTGATGCTATTTATAACACACTTTGCTTACACGTCCACACCAAATTGCCCATTCATGATAACGCATTCCTGCACATGTGCACATGAATGACTTAAAACTGATTTTAGTGATTTCTGCCCTATGATAGAAAATGGCTTGTTATAAGAGGTTTGCTTTGCTGTGGTAAACTTTGCTCTGGCTTTTTCACACAAAGGTAACATTTCCTTAGACACTTGTTTAACACTCCTTTCTCCACATCTTGCATTTTTGTTCAAAATTGGTCTTGCGTTGCAAACCCCTCTAAAGCAAACAGGAAATTGAAACATTTAAAGTGGGACAGAAATGGATGTAGTTTAACACTTGTAACAGTTTATCATCATCTGTATTTTTTTGAAACTCGCTCACAGTTTGAACATCAGGCTTTTTAAAAATTTTATTTTTTTAACCCTTTTAATCATGATAACCACGGTTTCAAGCCCATGCATGTTTGTTTGAGTAAAGCATTACACACTAATAAAAAATTAATGATGTTTTTTAATCCCGAGGCGGCAGACCAATCTGATCACACGTAATATATAATAATCGATTTTATCCCCCTTGCAAATTCTGAGAAACGCTCACAATTTGCCATGGTCACCCATTATGGATTATGGAACCCAAAAAATGTAACGAAAAGCTGTTCAAAAATATGAGGAAAGTTATTCATTTCTGAGTTTTAAAGGATCCCAATTAAGAGCATGTGTGACCTCTGTGATGGAGGGCGTGTTTAACAAAACAAAAATGGAAAAATGCACCGTAAAAAATCTTGTTTTAGTTTGCTTTTAGTTTTCAGTGGATAGTTTCTCTGAATAGTTCCTGAGACAGGATGTTGCGCAATGTCCACCACATCTTCACTGAATAATTAATTGTTACATAGATTGCCAAAGCACGTTAGTCTTAATTTGCTTGAAAAAAATGTATGATGTCCAGGAACCTCCGCCTTAAAGGTGTCCTCTAAAAAATATTTGCATCAGTCATTATTAAAACAACCCGGCTGCACTTCTGTTCATTCATTTGCACATTGCTAGTAGATCAGTCCTGGCACCTCCTATTGGCACTTTTTATTATTGTAGCCCCACGCTAATTTTAATTGCATAATAATTTTTACTTTGTTTAGTTTACCTTTTATTATTTGGTTATAAGTCAAGCAGTTTAGCTTACAAGACAGAACAAAATCATTCTTTAAGTTCTTTAACATTTTTGACTTGTGTTATTTGCAAATCCCAATCTGATATTGCATAAAAGCTTGTCAGCTTTGATGGAATATGGTAACGTGTAGGGATGTAAATCTAACAACAACTCACGATTCAATTCGATTCTGATTTTTGGGGTGACGATTCGATTCAGAATCGATTCTCGATTCAAGCCGATGTTTGATTCATAACCATTAAAAACAAAGAGAGCCAATTTCACAAGTAACTACATTCTTCTATAAGCTAGGAACAACTCTTCTATAAGAAAGAAAGAAATGATATTACTACACAGCTGGTTTTGTAGATGTACTGATCCGCTTTGCTCGTTCAGATTTGGTTGGGAGTTTAGTGAAGTGATGGAGTGTGTGTTGGTCAGGAGCTGGTCGTGCTGCTGCTCCAGTTCATGGTGAACGATGTGGGCTCGGAGATTTGAAGTGTTCCCGAAATACTTGACTTTTATTTTGCAGATTTGCGCACCACATGTCATGTCAAGCTCCTTCTTACCCGGAAAATTGTAAAATCCGAAGTGCACCCAAACATTTGCCTTCAGTGAAGACGGCGCTGGCTGTATTTCTTTTTCCTCATCCATGCCAAACCTAGGCTAAAAGCTAGTTCTGGACCCGACACTCACTGGAACAATTCACGACGGAGGCATTTTTCGTGGGGAATCCGTGGGGAACATGGAGAAAGCTTTGTGTAAATATTTATAAACACTGCATTTATGCCCAATGAACCGATGACCTCAATAAAAAAGATCAGCTTGATGATTTTGACCCCAGTGAAAATTAGGATCATTGCCCTTGTAACAGGTCATTATAAAATTGCATTATTTTTAGCAGTGATGTAAATTTGCTGTTGTTGGTGTTAATTACTTCTGATTGGCCACAGTCCACTGCACTGTCTTATCAGCTGCTGGCACCTGCTTACAGTGTTAAGTTTGGTGTCTGGTACAGAATGTATTAAATTTAATTTTTACTTGACAAAGTTCCCTCCTTCCAATTTTTTCTCATATCTAGGACACCATGGGATTTGCTTTATATAACTTTTTAAATAGGAAAAAATCGGTGACTATCTCGTGTAGTGGTTAGCATATCCGAAGGTTCATGCTCAAAACACTAGGGTGTTTCTGTGTGAGTTTGCATGTTCTCCCTGTGCTTGCATGGGTTTTTTTCTGGATATTCCGTTTTCCACCCATAGTCAAAAGTCATTAGGCTAACTGGATATGCTTAATTGCATCTAAGTGTAAATGTGAGTGTGAATGGTTCTGTGCCTGTGTTGCCCCGCCTTCGCCTGAAATGCGCATAGATGGGTGAGATGAGATGAGATGAAATGATATAAAGAAAATCATGTTGAGGCTTGTTGGACCTCTCATACTGCAAATAACAAAGGTTTCAGCCATCCTCTCAATCATGTTCATCATCATGAACAAGCATACAAATCATGGTTTTAAGTTTCTAAGGATGGTACATGCTTATATGGATCGATTTATCCCTCAATAACTCAAAGCTTGGGCAGTGCTCGACATAAAACTATTCCACTGATCCATGAGAATCCCCACGCAGGAGAGTGCCTCCACAACACTGTGTAGAGAGATGTTATGCAATGGCACTGTCTCCGGTTATCACACTGCATAATGCACTAACACAAAGTGGTACTCATGTGCTGACCGATCCAATGGCCCAACGAGAACCATGATAGTTATTTGAAGGATATCTCGATGGGAGATGGCTTAGTGATGCTTTTAGGCTAGATGGTAAATTTACCAGCTGGCTTTCGTGACATGCCGCACACCACCTGCAAACTTCGCCTCGAATGTCTGGCCAATAAAGAATGAGCCATGAGATGATTTAGTGTTTTTTTTTGCCCTGCAAAGAGATTATAATGAGCTGCATGGACAAGCAACTGGGTCATTTCTTTCCATGTGTGACTGTCCTGTGTCACTTGATACAAACCATGTTTAATAATGGAAAAATATGGGAAGCTGAGCATGACATACTGCTGGATGTTTTCACCATCAGTTAGTCACACCTGGTCAAAAGTGCCTTAAGGTCTCACTCCGTGACTTCTGCAACAGAAAAGCCCCTGCAGAGAAGAGAGGTGCAAAACCCTTACTCTCTCTGGTGTCCCTCTGACACAAAGCTGATGTAAATGGCCTCGGGACGGTCTTCCTAGCCAATGCTGTACAAATCCATGCTTTAATTTGGTTTGAATCCCCAGCCAACTTGTCCCCAAAATAAGTGGATGAGCGAAGCAAGGACTAACTCCGCCTCTGTTTTTCTTACCCAAATTGGACTGCGATGAAACCATTGGATATTCAGGAACACACTTCACCTTTATCAATCATACACTTTCCAATCATGTCCTGCATTGCAAACGGATTTGATGAATCATGATGGAATGGGAGAGACCAGATCAGGGGATTTGCCCCATTTCTGTAGTGCAGAGTAACCACAGAGGGAGCATACAGGAACATTTATTTCCCCAATGGGCAAGATAATAGCGGTCATCTACCCACCCACCCACCCATGCATTTATACATCAACCAGTCCATCCATGCAAGCCACTTACCCTCCCATTCCATCCATCCATTCATCCATTCACAAAACCACCTACCCACTGATCCATTCATCCATCCATCCCCCATTCACCCAAACACCCATCCATCCATTTCATCCATATAACCACACACCCACCAATCCATCCATCCATCCATCCATCCATCCATCCAAGTCACCAGTCCTTCCAATCACCCATCCATTCACTACTATGTGAAATTCTGTGCCACTATTTCTGAGGATTAGGCGACGATCATATAAGAGCTTGAGCATCACAGAGAGGTGAGTGAAATCAAACCCTCTTAATCATAAAAATGTTAGATGATTGGGTGGAACTCCAAGGGCTCATCATCTGCATTATAATCCAGTTTTTGCGTTTGAGGTGGTTCACATGGCAACAGAAACCACCCTTTAAATCCTGGCAGTAGGTGTTGCATCCAGTTCTGTGCTTGTACTACTTGAAATTTTTTCTAGATTTTGTTCTGTTTATTGCCAAATGAAAAGTATTATTCGTTCAAAATGGGTGTATTTTGCTGAAAAAAAACAACCTATTACCGTAAGTAACGTTACATTATATATAATTATATACTCCACGTGAAAGGGGCCATCTGAATAAAATAAATAATATATATTTGTATTAAATAAATTATTTGGGATCATAAATTGTTTCAAATGGATAATGCAGGGAATCCAAATGAAAGACCCTCACAGTTTCTCACAGGCACTTCATCAGGGAGCATCATCATTATCACACTTTAAAATGGAAAAAATAAACAACAAAAAAATGTTCATTTGTTTTTCTTGTTAATATAAAATACTAAAAAATTTCATTATTGTGCAAACACACGTTTACAGAGCAGGTCTTCTGCTGTGTTTGTGTAATATGAAAACCTCGGAATGATGTTAAAATCACTGCCATTAGCTCCACAGCACATGTGGAGCTCAGGTCTATTAGCTTTTCTTAAGGCACACAGCTCATCTGAACAGTCTCTGTCTCATTTAAAATATGTAAATATGAACTATAAACATCTCATTTTAGACTATTTTTTTGTATTTCCTTGTAGTTTATACAAGTCTCATTTTTGTTAAGTCTCTGCATAATATAAAACTCTGAAAAGGAATTAAAGAGACTCCATTACGCAGCTCTTAGGCTCGGCACGTCCCACAGGAGCTTGTCTGCACCCGTCATTTGAAAATAATTAAATAACTATGCTATAAAATGTTTATTCTTCTGTGCTCTTTTTTTGTTTAGGTGCCCATGTAGTATATACTAAAACACGTATGCACCTCAGGCTTGGTGGAAATTGCTAAAATAAAAAATCAGCGACATCCTTTTCACCTTCGGTGCATAAATGTTAATTAAAATATAGTATTATACTAATATCCACTATTATTAATATAATATATTGTATGGTAATAATAGCGTAATATGTTTTAGTCGTTCTTTGTCCCACTGCCTGTTCATCTGCGTATGCGTGTTTGCACTATACCACATGGCTAATGGGGGGCTTCCCCAAATTTGTTGTTTTGTGATTAGCTATCTCTGCATATTTCTATGACGACAAATGAATGATGTAGCCGAGATTTCTTTTTAAACTGAATTATAATTAATTGGTATTGCACATTGCTTTTCTTTTTATAACCGATTCTAATAACTGTGTTGCTTTCAACACCTTTCATATCAACAACCAAAGCTTCACAACAGAATTAATGTATTTTTTTATTTTTTTGGATTTTTCCCCATTTTTCTACCCTAATTTAGTCATATCCTATTCCCACCCATCAAATTTTTGCCTTCCCTATCACACGACCACCACCAACCAGGGAGGGGCGTAAGCAAGCACATGCCCCCTCTGTGGCATGCAGTGCTGCCACTCGCTTCTTTTCGAACTGTTGCGCATGCGTATTTGGGGCGGCCTAACACACTCGGAGGGAAAGCGCTATCCGCCCCCTCGTACGAATG
>JAOUQZ010000017.1:4521872-4532003 GCA_028564935.1 Neosilurus hyrtlii | reverse complement strand
CACCATTCATTCATTCATTCATTCATTTTCTGAACCGCTTAATCCTAATTAGGGTCACGGGGAGGCTGGTGCCCATCCCAGCTGACTCTGGGAAAGGGTAGGGTACACCCTGGACAGCTCGCCAGGCCATCACAGAATGTTTTTACAGTGATATTTTATAAATTAGACTTTTATATATTTGTGTGTACTTTTAAAAGATAATATATATTTTGAGAGTGCTACATACAGAGTAAGTGACTGTACAGATTTTAGGCTGCTCCAGTGAAGTGGAGGCGCGTGTGTGACAGTGCGCAGGAAGGGAGGGGGGCGGTCCTGCCCGGTCCTGTCCTGTCGGCTCATATAAGCATGCAGTGAGAGAGGAGCTGTTTAAAAGGCAAATCCTTCGGACTCCGGCGCCGGCGCGAAGTCTCCACGTTTATTTCCAGCGCGGTCACCGTCAGCCTGGTGGGTGATATATAGAAGTAGAGCGGCTGGGCGATACTTGTTTTATATGCGGAGCTGTCCAAGGTGCGGAGAACCCTAACCCTGGGATTTAGGATGAGACACCTGCGGCTGTGCACATCTCCCAAAGGATGCAGGTAACTCAGAGTGTCTGACCTGCTGGCGGCATGAGAGATAAATGGAATTGACATAGGAGTCGTCCTTGAATGCATCCACAGCTCTGGTGTATAAAAAGGGGGCACTTCCTCACTGCACGCTTTGATCTTGTAATATTTTGTAGGTCATCTTTAAATGACAATGAGTTTGATCCGTCGCGCCGCTCAGTCTGCTTAATGATTTACAGCCTCCAGTCTCCGGGAGAGCGTGCACTGCTAATTTGGGCTCGCGGTACGGTCGTGGAAAATACTGTCCACGAAGGTGCTTAGTGCTTTTGCGCTCGGAGTCCCCGGGCCATCCTGAGCGCGCGCACCAAATGACGCCGGCTCCCCGCTTCGGCCTACTGGCGGCGGCGTGCACCTGCGCGTGGTTACTGGTGCACGGCTGCGGGCCCGGTCCGGGATACAACGTGTGCACGAGGTCACGTAGGCTCAAACCACTGGCCTACAAGCAGCACGTGCCCAACGTCTCCGAAAACAACCTGGGCGCGAGCGGCAGGGCCGAAGGAAAGATAACGCGCCACTCGGAGCGCTTCAACGAACTGGTGTGCAACTACAACCCCGACATTGACTTTAAAGACGAGGAGGGCACCAAGGCGGACCGCTTCATGACCAAGGTAATGGGAATTCTGGGTAATGGTTAATGGACTTTCAAGTGTAATTAATTTTACATGCATTTTTAAAACATGGTTTCTGCAGGTCCCTGCAGTCTTCCAAAGGTCATCCACTACACATTTATTATTATTATTATTATTATTATTATTATTATTATTATCATCATCATCATTATTATTATTATTATTATTATTATTATTATCATCATCATCATCATTATTATTATTAGTATTATTTATTCATTTTTAAAATTACAAATTTTCTTCTTATAATTATTTAATATTCTTTATTATTATTATTATTATTATTATTATTATTATTATTATTATTATTATTATATTAATATTATTAATGTTATTATATTAATATTATTGTTATTATTATTATATTATTATTATATTTTATTATTATGTTGTTATTATTATTATTAAATTTTTTTGAAAATATCATATTTTTGAAAAACATCTGTATTAGCTGGATTGCTTGACATTTTAACCATATAAGCAACAACATACCTACTGGTCCGTAAGCATTCTGAGCACTCACTGGAGTGATGCAGGAAACAGGAGAGACACAGGAGCAATTCACACAGGTATTCCCATGGCAATCTGGATCGTAATATTATAATATTTTAATATACCCAGCCATTTTTTTTGTGTAATCACATAAAAATGGATTAACAAGTCTATGCCCAGTATGCAGCCATTCATTAATCTTTAACGGAGGACTTTAGTGCTAAGAAATTATTAAATTCTTGTTTCCCTTCTGTGTTCATATAATTAAAACAGTGGACGAGGGAGAGAACTTTGTGAAATCCACAACTCAAACAAATTCCTTTAATGATTAAAAAGCTGCAAACTCATTACTAACTTAAACAGACAGGTATCTTAGCGGAACAGTAAATGGTTTTTCATTAATGTGTAAAATAGATTCCTAAAGACTTACAGGGAGCAAAAGTAATCTGTGCCGTATTTCAGCTGCAGAAGAATACTTTAACGTGATTTGCGGTACACTTTCTCACAGCTACCTAAAAATAATAATATTTGGGCTTCTCAGGAGTTAATCATTATTTGGGTCCTTCAAATAATAGCTAGGACATTTATACACAAATATTATACATGTTATGCTTTTCCTGCTGAGTCACAGGTGCCTTTTCTGATGCCAAGGCAAGAGTTGGTGTATGTGTATGTATGCATGTGCCCTCTCCTTGTCCAGCACTGAATGCTGTCCTTTGTGTATGTTTTGGTAGTTCTGCGGGGTTGTCTGTAAAGAATTCCCACCAGCTGAAGTAATGTCAGCATCGGGAAAGCCTCTATTATAGTTCTGACAATGAAATGCCTCTGTTGAACCTCACTGCGAGAAAAATGGGCCTGGTTTGTTTTTCGCCCAGCTTACTTTCTCACTTTTCTCTGTCATATTCACAAATGCATGCCCAAACATTCCACCAGTCTGCTCTCTCACTCAAACTGGGTCTCGCCTTTTCTTCTCTACTCGCCTTTTCTTGACCCCTCTGTCTGTTTCACTTGCCCTTTCACACTCCCTTTGAATGGTCTCAATTGACTGCACTGTAAAACATTAGATTTCTCACGATACACCACATTTTTTCCTGAAGCATAAAGAAGCAATGCACGGTTTGTATATTCTTTAGAGCAGGCGGAAGTCAGAACGGATACTGTAATAACACCACCATTTCACTAACCATGCATAAAAGGCTGAGTGAAAATATTACTATCTTGTGAGAAAAAACACTGACCTTGAATTTGCTCTCGAACATAGCTGAAGATGGCCAAAGAATGTTGGAGATTAGTTACAGTAGCTTTGTTTTGATTGTAAGAGGTGTTTTTGGAGGGGGGGTTGTAGATGGCCTTTATCAGAGCTGAATGTACAGACAAAATTTGCTGATGTCAGCCAGTGAACAGAACCAAGGCAGAAAGACAAAACACAACCCAATGCTGTGATGTTTAGTCTTTGTTCAACTTGAGTACGTTTCTGAAGGCAATGTGAATGAGGAATCTGCCGAGAAAAATGAACCATGCTTAGGTGTGGCGTCATGGTGGTTTTATAACTCTGTTATTGTTCAATCCATTTCTCTGAATAACTTCTCTTTCCCTCTGGCAGCGCTGTAAGGATTGCATCAATAAACTGGCTATTGCAGTTATGAACCAATGGCCTGGTGTTCGACTACGAGTGACCGAAGCCTGGGACGAGGACGATAATCATCCATCGGGCTCCCTTCATTATGAGGGCCGTGCTGTGGACATAACCACTTCAGACAGGGACATAAAAAAGTATGGACTCCTTGCTCAGTTGGCTGTCGAGGCCGGATTCGACTGGGTATACTATGAGTCCAAGTATCATGTGCACTGCTCAGTCAAAGCTGGTAAATCTCTTTCACTTTAAATGTACTCATATGAAATTTTGGGAGGGTTCAATATACTTATTATATGATGTTTTTAGAGGGTTGTGGAAGTCATACACATGAGATAATACACTGACTGGACAAAAAAAAAAGATGAACACAAATATGTTGTAGCCTTGCTTACAGCATGTAATTATCAAGTCACTGTGTCAACAAACTTAAGCTGCACAACATTTATTTCCATCCAGTGTCGGGTTCATTTCTCACCAGCGTCTTGAATTGATGAGGGAAAAATTGAACCACTTCATACACTGAAAAAAATAATCCCTTCACTTTACTGAATTTAAATGTGTACATCGGTCCCACATGAACAAAATGTGGCCAACTGACGGGATTTCTTTCCCCCGATTTTCAATAAGTCGCGTCACTTGGCCACATTCTGATTAAGTGGGACCGATGTACACATTTAAATTAAGTAAAGTGAAGGAATTCTTTTATTCAGTGTAAAGTCTTCTCCAGCACATCCCGAAAACTTTCAATAGGGTTAAGGTCAGGGCCAATACATATGTGAGAATGACTCCTCATGCTCCCTGAACCACTCTTTCATTATTTGAGTCCCTGTTTTATATCCGTGCCATCAGGGAAGAAAAAGTCCATTGATGTGATAACCTGCTCATTCAGTACCTTCAGGTCATCCGCTGACTTCATTTGTTGCTGAGCCTTGACTGGACCAACTGGAGCAACAATGCCATGGAGATTACATGCTGAGATCAAGGCTAAATGCACTCCATGAAAATATTAGAGTGTGCAACTTTTTTGGCCAAGCAGTGTGCATAAAATGTTTTAGTAAGGTGTCATTCCACTGTAAGAAGCCAGACCTAGACCTTACATGTCTCTGGGATTGTGACAGAGCAATGGACGCCATTCTCGAAACAGATATTCCCTTAAAAGGTATAGTGATTAACATTTTGGAGGATCTGATGCAGAAATCAAGTATGTACAGGATATCATCAATAAATCAGTTTTTCCATTAATCTATAGTCACTTAAAAAAAGTTGACTTTTCTGAACCTTAGAATAAGCTGTTTATATACACAAGGGGAGCCGTCCCCTCTCACAGCGGCTGCTATCTTGCAGTAGCCCAGAACCATGCAGGCTTTGGAGGGTCGGGAATTAAATTTCACTTGGTTGCAGTCTGCAACCACACCTCAGGGTACTGCTGGGTACTGCTAAATCTTACACACTGTCCCTTTGAGTGTTGTTTTGATGATAATGTATTATATGATAATATATTTGCTGATTAATATAACTTTCATACTCAGTGAACTATTTAATGGGTCCTTGTAGTCTATAGATGGGGTAACCCTGGAAGGGATCCATCTCACTGGGATAGAAAAGATGGGCATGGTAGCTCAGTGGTTAATATGTTGGAAAACTTATCAGAAGGCTGTAAGTTTAAATCCCAGCACTACCAAGCTGTCAATGCTGGGCCCCTGAGCAAGGCCTTTAACCCTCAGCTGCTCAGTTGTATTAATGTTAGTTTCATCATAGGATAAAGGTGATCAGTTAGATGAAGGTAAAAAAAAGGGTAAAGTCTGTATGTCTCTTTACACCCAAGCTCTACTGGTTCATCACAGCCAGAGCATATCCCAGTTTCTGTAGCGTGAAGCGAATAGGAGTACAACTCCTCCTGAATGGGCCACTGCAGGTTACCTTCCCAATATTTTTACCGGTACCCATTTATACTGCTGGGAGAGCAGAGGCACACTTGTTGTTAAGCCCATGGGTCTTAGCACCGTTAAGGTCAGTCAGAAGAACACTGTATTCATTGCTAGCGATGTTTCTCTTCAATTAGACAAATAAACCCAAACAATGCCAGCACATGTGTACATTTCCAGAGTACTACAGTGTTACATTACACTGTTTTCCTAATTTTTCATCTGTCTGCATATTATTTCAGAATATTGATAATATTTTACTCAAAATTACTGCTGTTGTTCTGTTTCCTCTTTTTTCAGATCACTCTGTTGCAGTGGAAAAAGGAGGCTGTTTCTCAGCTTCAGCACTCGTGACTGTGGCTAAGGGAGTGCAAAAGCCCATGTCTCATCTGCAGCCTGGAGACTCAGTGCTTGCTTTGTCTGAGTCCGGTGGCATGATCTTTAGCCGTGTCCTCCTTTTCCTACATTTGGACGCTGAGCACAGGTCCATTTTTTTGGTTCTCTTCACAGAAAATGGGCATAAACTCACCATTACACCCAATCACCTCATCTTCATGGCTCCCAACCTCCGGTTGCATTACCATGAGTACTTTGCTAGCTTTGCTAGTCAAGTCACAAGGGGATCCTATGTACTAATTTGTGGAAGGGATGGTCATGTGCATCCTTCCAAAATTGTTTCTGTATCACAGGAAGAAAGAATTGGGGTGTATGCTCCGTTGACGGAACACGGCAACCTATTTGTGGATGGTGTCCTCGTGTCCAGTTATGCATCAATAGAGGATCAGAGGCTGGCGCACTGGGCATTCGGGCCTCTTCGCTTCCTGATTGGACTGTCACAAGTATTCATGGCGGTGAATCCACTCACAGTGATGATGCAAGGTGCTGCTGAGGTTCGTGCAACCTATCCGTCACAGCAAATTCTTTCCAGAGGACATACGAATGTGATACATAACAGTCCAGGAGTAGTTCACAGTGAAGTGAACAAAATGAACAGTACATGTTTAAAAGAACATCATTCTAAGCTATATTTTGATTGTCTGGTTGGCACACAAGTAGGGGTTCACTGGTATGCAAGGCTGCTATGTACAATTGCTCAGATTTTCTGGAAAACTCATTTCTGTGACTAAAGACCCAAAACAGGAGATAGTAATGACTTTCTTTCTGTCAGAGTCAGAAAATTCTAACCAGACAGGCTACTTACCCCCAGAAGAATCCAAATACAAATTATAATGAACTTATATGTAATATAGTATTAATGTCCTTCGCCGTACAATTAAATCACCTGTTGTGGACATTTATAGATTTGAAGTACACTCTATCGCATAACACTTGTTATTTGACTGTGGCACATGTTAATGTCAGATTCAGAGTAAAAAAATTTATACACAAGAGGGAATATTTCTTAGAAAGAAAAACTATTTTTATACTTTTGGATTTATAATATATAAACATTTGAAAGCTATTGTAATTAATCTTATGACTTCATGTCTTTTTTTCCCACCTGGCCTTAAGATAGTACAGCCATGTGTTTGATGATAAACTGTAGGCTACACCAATGTTCCATGGGATGCATTCGCTGATGCAATTTGTCAAAAATATAACAGGGCTTTGTTATATTTGTTAGCTGTCCATTGTTAGTGTCCTGTTGCAAATGACTCACTTTGAATTCCTGAACTAGCAGTCCAGTTACTATAATAATAATAAGAAGAAGAAGAAGAAGAAGAAGAAAAACAACAACAACAACAGCAACAACAACAATATATTCATTCATTCTTGTTGTTTGTTTTTTTGTCGTTATTATTATTATTATTATCATTATTATTATTAATGACTGTTGGTCTCTCTGGTGTATCTGATTTGGGCTTTACATAATCAGTATGCTTATACAGGCAGTCCCTATGCAATTATTCTATTTTAGCACAAATATAAGTATAAAACACAACAGCCTTATGAAGCTCAAACAACAGGGTTTTAAATTTTTTTAAGATAAACTACAAAGGATTTGGGCATTTGATAGCTAATTTTTGAAACTTGAATTTGTGAATATTTTGTTTCCTTTTTGTTTTCATTTCTGTGATAATCTCTTGCACTGTTAATTTTGTACTTTAGGAAATTTAACAAAGATGAGAAGTTTTGAAGGAACAGATTTTTTTCAAATTATTTTTAGAGCTATCCTCCTGAAAATGTTTTTATTTTGGACACTTCTTTTACACTAATGTTAGTATTTTACGCCCCCTTGTGGACAAAATGCGCATTTACATGTCTCTGCTTATATGGACAGCTCATACAAAAGATCTAACATGGTCATTATGCATTATAGATGTACTAATTATAGATGTGCTAACTATGGTTAAGCCTAAACGTTTATTAATGTTAATATTAATGGTTTATTAATGTTCAGACAATTGTTTTTTTCCAAGTGCAAGTTTAACAAACAGGGGTTTTACAAATGACAATCACTCTGCTAATCATAGTCCTGAATTTTGTTTTAGGAGAATACCACACAATATTTGAAGGAGTTCTTTCATAAATCTGCATTCGAAACAACAAACGCTACTGTAATAAATGTTATTCATGATGACCTTTAAATGTTAAAATCTAAAGGTCTCTCAATGAAAACAAACAGCATTGGTTTCAGCCTTTTAATCAGATTAGACAACATTCAAGCTTTTTTCAAGCGTCTCCGTGGAACACACATGTCACCGAAGTGGAGATGTACCGATCACTTAAATAAATGTATAAAGGAATAAGGAAATGCCTTTTTAAAATCTGAAAAATACACCAACAAGTAGAGTCTAGAGATACACTGAACAAAAGGAAAATCACTGTAGCAGAATTTACGACAGTAACCTGTGTTCTTTTCCCAGTATTTTGGACAGCTGTTGAGATGTGAATTAAAGAGGATAATCCTGGTGATGGGGAGTGCAGACGAGCACAAATCCACCTAAAATCCTTTTGTGATTGGTCTGCATAGGGCCAAGAGGAAGCATCATATCAGGAAGCCACTCCATCACTGATATTTGCTAATCAATCAGGTCTTGAGTGTGTTAGACCTCATGCTTCATTCTAATCCTGAAGAAAAGCAAGACTTTACTAGTCCTAGTCATGTTTTTTTTTTTTTTTGCAGTGACCTGGAGTTCTGTGTGTAACAAGTATCTATAAATAATCCAGTTAATAATATATCAAGGTAATAATTAGTTATTGACCATGGTTTGTATAATATACGGCATCAAAATGTACACTGGATCAAAATGTACACACTAATTCCTTTCTAACACCAGAATGCCAAGTATCAGAAGTCACTAAAAGACACTTTATAGTAGCTTGAATCAACTTGAAGCCATTTGCTTTGATTGTACATTTAAGTTCAACCACACAATGTTTTTGTGATATCAAATTTAATTCAGAAGGAACAAATTTACTTGTGGTGCATCCGCGATACCTCTGATTCACATAGCTGCCACGGGGGTAAAGTGTCAATGGTTGACCCTGCACTCTGACCTCAGCTCCCTAACAGGTTGGGATATGCAAAACTGCATATCACAAATAAAGGCTTATACTTCACGGATCATTAAAACATCATGGTGTTGCAGCAGGTCGTCTTGCTGCCTCAAAAGTCAAAGTTCCCTGCTTTGAACTGTAGTACCTGTACTAAGTTACTGTCTGTGCACAGTACTGTGTGTTTAGTCCATGTGAGTTTCCTCATGCTTCCTCAGTTTCCTTCCAGCTACCAAAATTGGATTTGGTAAGTATCGGTACGTGTGTACATGATGCTCTGACAGGTGTTCAAATACCGTGTTGCTATAGGCTCCATGTCCATCTAGACCAGGGGTGTCAAACTCATTTTGACTGAGAGCCACATTACTAAATTTAAAGGGGACTGAGGGATGAATAAACACTAAACATGCGTTTTAAAAGGACAACCATGAAATCTGCATGGCACAATGATTCGCTTAGGCATTTGTCCTCTTTTCCTTTATTCACTTGCATTTTCTGATAACGATTAACCAGCAACAGGCTAGCTTGCAATCCTTCTCGAGTCATGACTAGCTGTTTACTTGAAATAGGTTGCTGCCACCTAGTGGAAGGATGATGTGCTGCGTTTCATGGTAATGATTGAAGTAAAGAATGTACGATAATCATAAAATTTTTAGAAGCTGTTGCGGGCCACATAAAATGAAATGTCAGGCCGGATTTGGCCCACGGACCTTGATTTTGACCATGACCAGGATACAGTAGCTATCAACAATACATCAGTGTATGGAATTTTAGGGGTCATGTTTGGGGGTCTGTCATTATTATTATTATTATTATTATAATTATTATTTACAAAAAATAAAATAAAGTATGATTTCTTTTTAAGTCACATTACCTCCATGTGATATTTACACATACTGGATTTAACACACAAACACACCAGCTGGCTGGAGCAGGATCCCAAGCTTCGTCTTGCAAATTCATCCCCATGTTCTGCACATTTTAACATTTCCTTGCTTCCAACACACTTGATTTACATTTATGGCATTTGGCAGACGCCCTTATCCTTAACTGAGCAACTGAATGTTCAGGGCCTTGCTCAAGGGCCAACTAAGGGTTAAGGGCCTTGCTCAAGGGCACAACGGTGGCAGCTTGGTGATACCGGGGCTTGAACCGCCAGCCTTCAAGATTAGCAACCCAGAGCGTCAACCACTGGGCCACCTCTGCCCTGATTTACTCTGATTGACCCAACCAGCTATTCAACAGCCCTCCTTAAACAGGTCAAACGGGGGACACACAGAGAGAGAGAGAGAGAGAGAGAGAGAGAGAGAGAGAGAGAGAGAGAGAGAGAGAGAGAGAGAGAGAGA
>JAOUQZ010000017.1:4464322-4494996 GCA_028564935.1 Neosilurus hyrtlii | reverse complement strand
AACTCCACACAGAAACACCTGAGCTGGGAATCGAACCCAGGACCTTCTTGCTGTGAGGCGGACGTGCTAACCACTACACCACCGCGCTGCCTATATATATATAAATATAATATAATATAATATAATATAATATAAAAAATAAAAACACGTGTGTATATGTATGGTAGCATACACTAAAACGCTGAAGGAGTTTCAAAAGACACTGTTAGCTTCACAGCACATATGCTTTGCACGTGCTACTCAGCTGATTTGCCTCTGTAATGGATAAAATTTATAAAAATATACTGTAAAAATCTCATTTTGGTTTGCTTTCCTGTATGGTTCTGGGTAGTATATACTAATCAATTATCTGCAACTGGCTTGGTGAATGTCACAAAATTTAGTAGTTCCTTTGACATTTTATCTTGAGGACTGTTCAGCGACATCCACTTTGCCTTTGGCACATAATTTTTAGATATACTGAACTATGATGCTCCTTTTTGGTATCTTGTCAAATGCAGGAGTGTTCTTATGTGCATTATCAATTGTTGTGGTTGTTTGACTGCATTGTACATACGATATGGTGATTAGGACCGAGCAGCTATTGCTCAAGTGGCCATCCAAGGCAAGCTACCTATGCCTATGGGAACAGTGGATGAGAAGCTGAGACACCATGCTCCTCCTCCCCCTCCTCTTCCTCCTCCTACTGGAACCCCTGGTATCATGGACCCTAATGTACAAAGGTATGTTAGTATCATTTGCTTTGTCTTTTTTTATTTATTATGCAAAAATGCAGCATTAATACATTTTAGATTTCTAAAAATTTGTCTATAGGCATCCCGGTGCCAATGTTGCCCAGGGGATGTATCCGCGTCCACCATTTCCTACACAGTGGCAAGGTCAGCTTGCTGGTCCTCGGAGGTTCCCACAACCTTCTATAATGGAAATTGCACCTAGGCACCACCTTAACGCTTCCTTAAACAACCCCCTTAGTATGCAAGGGGTGCAAAGCATGCCTAATCCCCTTGCTTTGTCACAAGGCACTGGGCCTGAGACAATGCAACACTCTGTGTCTGGACCACCACCACAATTCATAGAATTAAAACATAATGCCCAAAGGCTACCAATTGGACCCCAGTTTTTGGCAAGGACGCCTCAGCCCCGACCACGCCTATTTATACCGCAGCAGGATGTTCCTGCTGGATTTGTTCCAACATCCCTGCCACCTTCTTTTGCTGCTCAGGGAGAAGGTGGGCAAAATCCCAGACTGGGGTTGCCACAAGCACACTTGGGCCAATTAATGACACAACAGAGCAGTATTCCTCCATCTCAACCTCAACTGCAGTCACAGGCAGCCCCATCTACCCATTCAAACACACCTGTCTCCCACTCAACTATTCAGCAACAGAGTTCTCAAAACAATGTTATGGGAGAACAGCAGCCTGCGGAAGAACCTGTCGACTTACCAGAGACTGATCTTGAGGATCCTTTTGCAGCTAAAGACCTTGGAGAAGCTGGGGCAGAAGCCGGAGTTGAGGATGAGGATGATCTTGCACTTGACTTGGATGCTGATAAAGGGGATGATGATTTAGGAAACCTTGACAACCTTGAAACAAATGATCCCCATTTGGATGATCTGCTTAATAGTGATGAGTTTGACCTTCTTGCATACACTGACCCAGAGCTTGATCAAGGTGACCCTAAGGATGTTTTTTCTGACCAGTTACGGCTTGTTGAAGCAGAAGGAGAGGGTTCGGGTAGTAAGGTGGAAGTAAAACCTAAAGTTGGTGCAACTGCCAAGCCGTCACTCACAGGTTCCACACAGATACCTGTAAAGTCTAAAACGTCCACAGTGTCTAGTGTTTCTCTTCCTCCCAGTGCAGAGTCTTCCGATACCAGCGAACATTCCACGGTAAAACTTGAAGAGCAAAGCACAGTTGATTGTCAACAATCCACACAGACTGTGGTTAAAGATGAGATGGGTGAAGCTGTCTCTCTGCTTCTTAGTGGAACACCATCCAAGATCCCATCTCAGCCAGAGAATTCCTCTGCATCATTAAGTACTGTCCGATTAGGTGGTGTTCCATTTCCCCCCTCCACACAAACAAATACCCTTACGTTTCCTCCGGTTACACCGCATCCAGACCTATCTGAAGATCCACTTAGTCTGCCAGATGGTGGTGGGCAGCACTCACCTGCAGTTGACCTTGACAAAGTAGAAAGCTCACTGGAGGCAAGTGAACTGCCTCTTTTGATTCAGGACCTACTAGAGCATGAAAAGAAGGAGCTTCAGAAACAGCAACAGCAGCAGCAGTTGAATGCTCTACAAGGGGGGTTGAGCAATCATCTTCATAGTATTCAGAATCCACAACAGCCTACTGGGGGACCAGGCCAGATCTTGCTATCCCATCATCGTCCGCCTCAGGGCCTTGTTACTCAACCAGGAATGGTACCAAGGCCTCCTCACATATTAACGCCACATCAGCAGAGGATGCTTAGTTCACCTATGCCGCCACCTGCTCATATGGCAGTGGTGCAACCACAGGCCATGATACGAGCTGGACAGCCAGGCAGCATTCATCCTGCTCTTGATCCACAGCAACAGGCAACAGCACCTCAACACCATTCAAAACCACAGACTGTTCCTACCAACTTTTTCCCAGACAAAGGTACAATAATATTCTGTAAATCTCCTGGACTTTTGTACAACATGCTGTACCCATAATTGTTGATTGAGTGTATGACTTTGTCCTTTCAGATCTGGAAAAATTTATCACCGATGACATCATGGACCCTATTGCCAAAGCAAAAATGGTGGCTTTGAAAGGAATAAAAAGGGTCTTGACTCAGGACCCCATGAATGTTCCTCCTGGTATAAATAGGTAGTTTTTGAGTTTTAGAAAATTAGTACATTTATTTAGTGTAAAACCACTTTTTCACACTGTTCTCTACAGTAGCGATTGACCTTCATGATGATTCCTTTACCTTTTTAGGCAACAGGTGTCACTTTTGGCCCAGAGGCTTGCTTCAGCCCCAGGCAGCGTTGACACTCAGGCCCAAATTGGTTCTGGATCATCCAAGGTGAGTGAATTGTCCTTGTTTCTTTCTGCTTGTCTTTTTTATTTTTGGTTAGAAGTTTTCGTTTGACTGATCATCAATCTTCTCTTAATTTTAGGAAGGGGAAGGCAGTGATAAGGCTCAGCCAAGACCCAATCCTCCACAATTTGTGCAAGGCATCATCAGTATGTTCTGCATTTTGTGCCATTTGTACTTGGTTTTCTTTTACCTGTGTTTGCGATTAAAATTACTTTAATCCCTTTTGCACATCAGATGACTCTGAACAGCACCAGTATGAAGAGTGGCTTGTACACACCCAGCAGTTGCTCCAGATGCAGTTAAAATTTCTGGAAGAACAAATAGGAGCACACCGTAAATCCCGTAAAGCACTTTGTGCTAAGCAACGCACGGCTAAGAAAGCAGGTCGTGAATTTGCAGAAGCAGATGCTGAAAAGCTGAAACTGGTCACTGAAGAACAAAGTAAAATACAGAAACAGTTGGATCAGGTGATCATTCTTTCATAGGCTTTTATCTTTTACATCTCATACATTTCCTAAATGCCAATGTTTCTTTTTCTCCTAGGTACGTAAGCAACAGAAAGAGCACACCAATCTGATTGCTGAATACAGAAGTAAACAGCAGCAACATCAGCAAGGCTCCTCCATGCTAGCACCTGGTCCCTCAAACCAGGGACCCCACATGCTTTCTAAGATGCCTGTACAAATGGTAATGGGTCAACAAGGGGGGCCAATGATAAGTCAAATCCCGGGAGGTATTCCTCAAGGGGGAATGCCAGTTAGAATGCCACAAGTGCATCAATTTTCAGCAGGCCAAACTCCTAACCCTGGGGCACATGGCACTGGGCCACCTGGTGGATTTTTTCCACAAGGCACTGGTACACAAGGCCCAGATCCAAGGCTTCTTCAGGAAAGGCAGATGCAACAAAGGATGCAGATGGTGCAAAAACTACAACAGCAGTTAATGATGGGACAGCAACCCATGACACATCAAAACCAACAGCCTGGTGTTATGAATCAGCAGGCTGGAACTCTAAGTGGTCAGGCACCTCAATTATTGATGAGCAATGCATTAATGGGGCAGCAGCAACCAAAATTACAACCGGGATTGATATCTAACCAGCAACATCAGCAAGGCCTTATGCAGGTTCCTCAGGGCATGATGGGAAACCAGGCAGTTGGACAGACACAGTCAAATATTATGGCTCAGCCAATGACTTCGAATCAAAGTATGATGACCGGTCAAGAAGTCATGACTGGAAATCAACCAGTTCAGCAGCTTCAGAGACCTCAGGGTTTGATGGGTCAACAAGTTTCCAGTGAAGCACAGCATGTTCTAAGAGGGCCTCAGGGCCAACTTACTGCTCAGCAGCAGAATGTTTTGGCGCAGCGAATGCTTCTCTCACAGCAGCAACAGAATACGGCAAACAATCTTGCACAGCTCCAACAGCAGCAAATATCACAGCAGAGACAACTAACACAAATTGGTGCAACGGAGCAAGGGACAATGGGGACACCCCCTTCAAGTGGCATTCAAAGTAATGTTGATAATTTGCAACAGGGAGTTCCAGGCCTCTCCCAAGATGTTCAAAGCCCAGCTCCTAAAGATGTTGGAATCCTTAGCCCTAAGACCCCACCCCAGCAAGCTGGTTCCTCAACTCCAAGTGGTGATTTGCAAGGGGCAGTTGGTCCACAGTCAGCAGCTGTTGCTTATGTGATTCAACAAGCTACACAGCAACAGCCAGGACAAAATGCTGGATCAGCACAGCAGAATAGCTATGTAAACAATCAGCAGACTGGGCTGCAACCTCAAGAACAAATGCAACTTGCTCTACAACGGCAAAACTCCCTTAAAACAGAACACATAAAACAGGAAGGTCAGCAAATGTGTTATGTTGCTCAGCAGCAGGGTGGACAAAATGCACAGATTCAGGGCATGTTAGCACAGCAGAATAGCCAGAATCAGACTGTTGTATCTGGTAATTCAAATCAGCAACAAGATGCATTGACCCAACAACAACTAAATAGAGGTCAACATATAATGATGACTCCGAGGTCAGTTGCACCACCTGGGCAATTACGAGCTCCTATTAATATTCAAGCCTTAATTGCACAGAATCCGCAGTTATGTCACCTACCTCCTAATCAGCAGTTACAGCAAATTCAGGCAATAATTGCTCAGAGGCAGGCTCAACAGCAGGGTCAGATGCTGAGGTTGCAAGGACAGACACAGGGTCAAATTCGTCCTCAAGGCCCACAACCTGTTGGCCCAAGAATGCCGGGGCTTGAGGCACAGCAGCAGCACCCCTATGTGTTTGCTGCTAAACAAGGTCCAGTTGGTTCATCACAGCAGCAAGGAGTTATAAACCAGTCCTCTGTCATGGCTCCACATTTTCAGGACCCTGGAGCATTGCATCCTCAACAAACCTCACAAGGTGTCTCACCTCAATACAGCACAACCGCCCAGCAACAGCAGCAGATGATGCAACAGCAGCATCAAATGATGAGAGGCCAGGTACCTTTGGCACGACCGATGATCAGCCAGGTACGCCCAACACCTCTAGGACACATGGCTAGACCAATGTCTCCTCGTCAACTTATGGGTCAGGGATCACCTGGCAGCCCCCATTCTGCTCAGCAAAGACAAGTAATGGGTATGCGCCAGACTCCACCAGGTCAAGGGCAGTGTCTTGGTGTGAGAGCGCTTAGTCCGTTTCAGGCTTCTCCTTCTCATGTTAGTTCTCCTTCTGGCTCTGTTCAAGAAGCTGGTTCAAGTCCAGCATCTTTTAATAAACAAGATTTTGGTACCACTTCTGTCTCTAACCATCCATCACCTGCATCTAGATCAGACTGTGGTGCTGGAAAAAGTAGTCCGTTTAGTAATGTTGGAAGGACAGCAGCTTCACCATTAAGATCACCTGTACCTAAGGCTCCACAAGAGGTATCAGGCCTCAAATCTGAGCCTCAGGGTCCTTGTGGTCCAAAGCCAATATGCGCTATTCCACTGAATGGCCCATCTCCTAAGTCAAACCTTCCACAGCCATTAGTTTCATCAGCAGTAGTTGAAGGTGAAGTGTCTCATGAAAGGGATCCATGCAAGATCACTCTGCAAAATATTAAACAGGAGCCTCGGGAGATTAATTGTGATTCGGGAGATAGTGGAGAGGCTTCTTCTGCAACTATTAAGCGAGAGATCACCGGTGACTCTTTTAATACCAGTAATATGTCAGACCCCGGAAATCCACCAGGTGACACTATGGGCCAAATTCCCAGAAACGAGACCGGCCAACAACTTCTTCAGAAACTTCTTCGAACGAAGAGTCTTCAGTTGCCATCACAGAGGACAACTGATGGTATCCACAATGAGATAAATGGGCATATTAATAGTAAGCTTGCAATGTTGGAGCAAAAGCTTCAGGAGACACCACGTAACATGGAGGTAAAAACAAACAAGTTTTCAATAATGTATGGTGGTAGAATGTATTTTTGAATTAATAGTTAGTCTTAACCTTTTTTACTTACTGTTTTATTATGGTAGGATCTCCAGTCAATCACTAAAAGACCACCAGTAACAAAAGCCAAGCGGACCACAAAGACTGGAGAGCGGGGGGCAAGTGCTCGAAAAAAGAACAAAAAAGATGAGGTTGGAAAAACAGAAGCAATAATGAAGCAGCTTAAACAAGTAAGAACTGTGAAGGAGAGAGAGACATTATTAGGGCTGCACAATATAAACAAAATACCATATTGTGTTTATATTGTCTTTAAAACCAATGACACTTTAAAAGAATGATTTATCAATGCACATCCACAAAGTTGCCTGCAGCACTGAATGTCATCAGTCGAATAGTGCAGGCTTCAGCCTCACAAATCCAATACTGCAGTAATTATTAATGAACGTGAAACCTGGTGCTTGTCAGCAAATTACATTATGGAGAAAATGGCAAACACAAGTGCAAGTGTTAATGCCAACTTGCTATTTGATTCTCAGACTTTAAGGTTGACACCATTGTGATGGAATTTGTAGAAAAATAGCTGGAGAATCAAATAGCAACTTGACGTTCCCCCTTTAGGAACCCTTTTCTCCCCAGTGGAGTTTGCTGAAAATCGCTGGGCTTTGTGGGGGTCACAATTATGCACCACTTTATTATCGTGGGTTTAGCAGTATTCAGTAATCACCTTTTTCTTCCTCAAATCCTCTCAGGGACTGTCTCTTCTTCCTTTGATGGAGCCCTCCATCACCGCAAGCCTGGATTTGTTTGCTCCTTTTGGCAGCAGTCCAGCCAATGGTAAAACGCAGTTGAAGGGCTCTTTTGGAAATGCAGTAATAGACAATATTCCAGACTACTATTCCCAGCTCCTTACTAAGGTACAGCTTAATTTTAGACTACTATGTACCTCTGAATGTAACAGCCACTATTGTACATACACAAGGTGTTTTTATGCCAAGTTTATTCTTGATGAATTTTCTCTTCCTCTAAAAATAAGAATAATCTCAGCAACCCTCCAACACCACCTTCATCACTCCCCCCCACTCCCCCGCCTTCGGTGCAGCACAAGCTTTTGAATGGCGTGACTGCAGTAGAGGAAATAGCGGCGAACCAGAAAGAAAGAGAGACTTCAAGGGACACCACAGGTCATTGTAATGATGATGATTAATGTGAACGTCAAGTTGCATTAAACTATTTTCACATGAACCTTGCTGTATAGTGAAAGTGCCTTTTTTGTTACCCTTCAGATTCTGTTCAGGAAGAGGTGAAGAGTGTAGACATACTAGCAGCACTTCCAACTCCTCCCCATAATCAGAATGAGGATGTGAGGTATGCCATAATGTTCCGAAAGATCATTTCACATAAGCATTTCACTACATATTGTACTGTGTATAATTTGTATGTGACAAATAAAATAAAAAATTTGAATTTGAAATTTGATTTTATGTTGATATGTAATTTGTAGGGATAGTCTCATGAACTTCTTACTTTCAGAATGGAGAGTGATGATGACAGTGACGTTCCAGATGCTATTGTTCCTGCATCATCACCTGAGAGTCAGCTGGGGGATGACACATCACGCTTTCCTCATTTATTGGAATTAAAGGAAGAGGAGGAAAATAGAGCCATTTCTCCTGTTATTCCCATGATTCCACGCTCCTCTATCCCTAGTATGTTTTATAACTGTATTTCTCTTCTAGCTGTCTCTAAAGCTTATCTACTGTCCTGTCAGCACACAATCTAAAGTTTTCACTCTATTGTTCAGGTTTTGCAGAAACTAAACCATTTGAGGCAGTAGCGGGAAAGGCTGGTTCCTCATCTGGTTCCTGGGACAAGGCCAAGAGCAATGAAGTATCTGTTACCTTCACCCTCTCAGCAGCTGCAGCCAAGGTGTTCATTCTTGAAGCTGTTTAAATTTGCTTACCTGGAAAATCATCATTATCTTGTTTTTAACCCTGGAATATTTCTATTTTATTTATTTATTTTTTTAAATTAGAATCTGAATTCGGTGATGGTAACAGTTGCCCAGCTACTGCATATGCGTATGCCAGGGTCCTATGAAGTGGCATTCCCACGGAGTCCTGGGAGAGCAGGTGGCGTAGGCCCTGGGAAAACACCTGAAACTACAAATCCAGGTAACTGATGCCTATCAAATTATTAATTCAACTCAGTTCTGTTGTGTTTGTTTAGCACTGTTTACAGTTGACATTGTCTCAAGGCACAGTTAAAGAAATTTGGTAAAGAATTTAAATGTATTTAAACATTTCTCTTTAAGTCCTATACGTTCCTAATGAGCAAGCCTTCAGTGACTGTGGCAAGGAAAATTACACTTCCATGTATTTCCTTGGTAATTTTTGGCAGTTTCCACTATTTTAAGTGACATTTTGGCGGAGAACTACGTCATATTTTTGAGGAAATAAAACGGGTGAACAGGTCTTTGCATCCAACTGAACCAGTAAATAGTGTATTATAATAACTTATTCTTTTGAGTTCCTGTGTACAGTTGTGCACATTTGATATCAAAGAAAACATTTAAAAGTGGAAAGGGATCAACTAATACTTAATTTATTAATTTATAAACAACAGTGATCTTGTGTAGAGGTATATCGGCCGCTCAGAGGTTACTTGGCAGTGACCACGGGAATTTTCTGCCTAGTACTGAATGTCCCTGCCCCAGAAAAAAGTAGTGCCTGCTCACCACCCGGGGCATTATTTTGACCGAAAACTTCCATTCATACATTTTGACTATATTCCTAAAATGTTAATGCCCGTCACCTTTTTTTTACTAGAACTCTAGGTCTAGAAAGTTTGTTCCAAACATGCTTTTTAATGTTTTTTAATTGTTTATGATTTTTTTTTTATTTTAGGACCTCTATATGTAAAGCCTGACCCATCTGCAAACCAAGACGCAGAATGGCTTAAGCAGTTTGATGTCACCTTGCCAGGCTGTACACTAAAGAAACAAGTCGACATTTTGTCTCTGATCAAACAGGTTGGTTTTCTGGTTCATTCAGTCAATTGTGATGAGAATCTTTATTTTTAAAACTTATTACTAAGGTTCATGGCTTATTCGTGGCATTTTTCCCCAAGGAATATGCTGAGCAAGATAATCGACCAGCTCAACACTTTTACATGACCAACGTTTCAGACCTCGATGTGCGCCATCTTCCAATTATCCCGGTTGAGGTATCTCCACCACCTTCACCTCCACCACCACCATCTGCCTGTCTTGAACCTGAACCAGTCACACAGTCTGACCCTAAACCACAACAAGAACCTGAACCAGAGCCTCCTACTCAGCTCCAGTTACCTCCCACTTCTACCCCAAGTGCTCCCATTAAAACAGAACCACCAAGTGAACCTATGACAACAGATCAGAGCTCTCCTGTGAAGACTGAGCCTGAGGAGATTACAATAGCCCCTCCAGTTGCTCCAGCTGATGAACCAGCTTCAGTTTTAGCCACTGCCTCAGCATCTCAAGAGTCTCTGAATATGGAGACCTCCCCCAAATCCAATAAACAGCGCAGACCTTTCTCAGAGGATGAAGTGATGCGTCCCAAAATCAAGAAGTGGAAAGGTGTGCGCTGGAAGAGACTTCATTTGGTCATCACCATTCGTAAGGGCAGCTCCAAGAAGGAGAACAGTCGAGAAGTGTCAGAACTCATGGAACGTTTGCGTGTGACACTCAGACCAGACAAGCTCCCACGTGATAAGCGCAAATGCTGCTTTTGCCATGAAGAGGCCGATGGAGCTACTGATGGGCCAGCTCGGCTTCTTAACATCGATGTGGATTTGTGGGTGCATCTCAATTGCGCCCTGTGGTCTACTGAAGTCTACGAGACGCAGGGTGGGGCACTCATTAATGTAGAAGTGGCCCTACGGCGTGGACTTCGCACGCGTTGCGCATACTGCCAGAAGACCGGTGCTACCAACAGCTGTAACCGTCTCCGTTGCCCCAATGTCTACCATTTTGCTTGTGCAATCCGAGCACGCTGCATGTTTTTCAAGGATAAAACCATGTTGTGCACCCAGCACAAGCTGAAAGGCCCAAGTGAGGAGGAGCTCAGTAGCTTTGCAGTCTTCCGTAGAGTCTACATTGAGCGAGATGAAGTAAAGCAAATTGCCAGTATCTTGCAGCGTGGTGACCGTATACACCTCTTCCGAGTTGGTGGACTCATTTTCCATGCTGTTGGTCAGCTCTTACCCTCTCAGATGGCTGCTTTTCACTCGCCGACTGCGATCTACCCTGCAGGTTATGAGGCCACACGCATCTACTGGAGCACCCGTGTGCCAAACCGGCGTTGTAGATATCGGTGTCGTATCAGTGAGCAGGATGGCCTGCCCTTGTTTGAAGTGCGTGTTCTGGAGCATGGACAGGAAGATCTTCACTTCCGGGACAGTAATCCAGATGGTAAATATCTTGAGGTTGTTTTGAGTTAGACTGCATTATTCCAGATGTGTGAGTGACTGACTGGAAATTCGTGTTCTTATGTTCTATTTTTAAATGTTAGGCATATGGAACAACATTGTGCAGCAAGTTGCCAAGCTGCGGGAAGATGCCGCCATGCTGAAACTATTTGCCGATCATGTAAAGGGCGAGGAAATGTATGGACTTACTGTCCATGCTGTGATGCGCATCACTGAGTCGGTATGACATCATCTCCAACACTGAGCACATATTACAGAGGTTAATTCTAAGAGCATTTCACTTTTGCCAGAAAATGTAACTAGCCTGTTACTGTCCTCCTGCAGCTCCCAGGCGTGGAGAACTGTCAGTACTACACATTCAGATATGGCCGCCATCCTCTCATGGAGCTTCCTCTTATGATTAATCCTACTGGTTGTGCACGCTCTGAACCCAAGATTCTCACTCACTGCAAACGGTAAGGCTATGAGTTGGTGACTCTAAATGATTTTGTCTTCATACATGAACCATTGTATGTCTGTGATCTGAAGCTTTTTTTTTTCCCCCCCGGTCTCTGTAGGCCACATACGCTGAATAGTACAAGTATGTCCAAAGCCTACCAGAGCACGTTTACAGGGGAGATCAACACCCCCTACAGCAAGCAGTTTGTTCATTCCAAGTCCTCGCAGTACAGGCGGTTGAAGACAGAATGGAAGAACAACGTGTACCTGGCTCGATCCCGTATCCAGGGACTTGGCTTGTATGCGGCTAAAGACTTGGAAAAACACACTATGGTCATCGAGTACATTGGTACCATCATTCGTAACGAGGTGGCAAATCGACGGGAAAAAATCTACGAAGAGCAGGTTTGTAAAATTCAAAACAACAGTTGACATGGCTGACGCTAAGTCTTCCCCCAAATATTTGCATGATCTGATATCTTTGTTGTTGTGAATCAGAACCGTGGGATCTACATGTTCCGCATTAATAACGAGCATGTAATAGATGCCACCCTTACTGGCGGCCCTGCTCGGTAAGCCACTCTCAATCTAGTCAGTTTCTCTATTTTGCCCTGTTGAGACTTTGGTTGCACTTCACTTGGGTTGTATTTGCTCCTTTCCAGCTATGTGAATCACTCCTGTGCACCTAACTGTGTCGCCGAAGTTGTGACATTTGACAAAGAGGACAAGATCATCATCATTTCCAGCCGTAGAATCCCCAAGGGTGAGGAGGTAAGATCATGTGTGGTACGCTAAATTAATTATTTTATATGATGTACATCAGGTATCTAATGTTGTGCATTAATATCTGAACCTATATCTCTCTATCCCTCTCTCTCCTTTCCCCTCCCTCTCCCTCCCTGGCTCTATCACCTGGTTTAACACTAGCTGACCTATGACTATCAGTTTGATTTCGAAGATGATCAGCACAAGATTCCTTGCCACTGCGGAGCCTGGAATTGCCGAAAGTGGATGAACTGACAGGGAGAGAATGTGCAAGACATGCCTTTGCTCCCTGGTGCCAGAAGACTTCTGCGCCAAAGCCTTGTTTTTAACATTACTACCCAGATCATAAGCTGTTCTGAAGCAAGAGGAGGGCAAACGTTTACTCTCCATCAGCTGAAAGAAAAGACTTTTTCTTATTCACATCAGGAGCCAAAGCTTTGAAGAGAGTAAAAAAAAGTTTGAAGCTACAATTTTCTGATGAGCTCAACTGTTTGCTTGAATCCTCGTTGAAACTCGCCTCTGCCAAAAGCACCTCCTTCCTACTTCCTCTACTGTTCTTCAATAAGCTGGCTGGAATCAATCCTCTCTACATCTACCAAAATGTCTGATTCTGTATCATATCAATACACTTAGGGTAGAACTCAGTGAAGAAAGTTTGATTAAAGCCATTCAGATACTCAAAAATGAACTAATTCTTTTCTTTTTGGACCTAGCTCTCTCTCTCTCTCTCTCTCTCTCTCTCTCTCTCTCTCTTTCTCTCTTTCTCTCTCTTTGATCTCGATCTCAATCTCGACCACCTTGTCACCCCAGAACAACACTCTCCCATCAAGTCAGCAATGAAGTTTGACAAAATGGATATTGGCAAGACAATCCTGGAGTGGCTCAGATCCGAACTGTTGTGAACAAGATGTACAATAATATAAAGTTGAAATATTATTTGACTTGTGGCTCGAGAAAAAGGCACCAGATGTTTTATTATATTAAGTTTAAAGGTGGGTTTGGTTGACCCAGTCTACCTCATTGAGTTTGTGGGAAGTGACTGCTTTGTATTAAACTGTTAAGTGCTACTGTGGAAAGGGGAAGGGAGACGCGTTTTCATGGCAGTCGCCTCTCTGGGTTAAGCAGGGAAAAACTTAAGCAGCTGGTTTGCTCCTCTCTGTGTCGCTTTTTATTTACAGTAGTGAGCCATTGCAGCTGATCACAATACACAACGACAGAGCCTCTACGACAGTCTTTCAGCACGATCATGCATTATTCAGAGCAATCAAAAACCAAATGGGTGTCTAAGTCTACGAGGCCACCTCGTCTAAATGACTGTAGTTCTCATGTAGCCATTGTCCTTCCTGTCTGCCTTCCTGTTTGCATCTAGAAACTTTTTTTTCCTTCCTCTTAACTTTTAATTAAGCGCACAACCAAATCCACTCTTACCCAGACAGAGTGAGCAACAGAATGATATTTGTGTGAAGCAGGGTGCTGTTTGAGGTTTTTTTTTTTTTTTTTTTTCCTTTCTTTTAAGATAATATTCAAGTCAGCAACACTTAATTGACAAAGATTGATGCTTGAGGCGCTTGGCTAACAAATTAGCTAACTTATGATGCAAGACTACTATTTTGTTTGCCATTTTCTCCATATCCCATGTTTTATAGATTTCCATCTTTTCACTCCAAGCATCTCTTCATATATCTCGATCTCTTTGTAATACTTAGTGGACTGTTGTAAACTTTACTGTAGTGAGCCTTTCTCTGCCGGAGCACAGGGCGAGCTGTATAAAAACCTGTAACATGGTGTGAGAACTGTTGGCACTGTCTTATTGAGGCTGAAGCGAAGGCTGAGAAAGACTTTTCAAAGGGCATTTGTTTTTCATTCATATTAAAGTAATTTAAAAACAGTTACAAAAAAAAATTAATCTTCAGAGAAGGGAGCTGAACAGAGTCTTCACAAACCGTACAGAACTTTGTTCGTTCCTCCCCAGATGTATGACCTCATTAAAAAGTAATGCAACTTGTACAAACTGTATATATTGGGGGGCAAAAGCTGTTTATTCCCCTTTTTAATGAATAAAGTCAAAATTCTAGAGAAATAAAATTGATGGAATAAGAGAAACCACTGGATATCATTTTATCAGAAAGATTAAATGTGTATATATCTATAAATATATGTAAAATGGAAAACTAAGTAATATCTTTATGTATATGACTCAGACTTTTCTTTTGTATTTTTCTGTTAGGTTCTTTGGGGGTTTTTTTGGCTATAAGACCATATACAGAATAGTGATGGTTATCATGTGTTCAATGATCTGGATGAGTGTTTGATGTGAATGAGAAATCAGACAGACTTCGTTTGATATTAATCCTGAAACTTTATCATGGAAAAAAAAATCCCCTCGATCATGTTCGGAAGCTGATGGTAGAATGGTGCATAGCGTATTTGTATTTATGTAATGTTCTTCACATAGTTTTCTTCTTTTAATATTATTTATGCTACTGCTTGTGAAATACCTGAAACTGGTCCTTGAATTGATAATTGGTTGCCAGTATTTGTTTTCCCCCCTTTATTTCTTTCTTTTTTTTTTTTTTCCAAAGAAAAGGTTCATGATCTTAATCTGTTTATAAAATGACAGTGTCATTACCTCCCTGTAGACGTGAATGTGTTTATCTAACCTGTGAAATGGCAATATAGACAGTCGATGGTTTGATTTCCATATTCAGTAATGAAACCCCCAAACTTCTCCCCTATGGAATTTCACTCCGACATCATGTTCATGTTTCTCCTGAACTTATAGACTGGTGAACCTTGTCGTGTGTAATTTGTCGTTTAAAATCAGACCCTCAATGGATTTTAGTCGGGCCCCCCTATCTTCCAATTTATGATGTATTAATTTAAAGTATCCCTACATATCATTTAATTTAATTAAAAAGCATTGTGTTTTCTCTTTTAAACCCAGCCTACTCTTTTCTTCTTTTTTAAATGATGCTGCATATGTACAGCAGAGCTACTTTAAGGAAGATAAACGAACCTTTTATTGTATGTGGCATGTTTTGTATGGATATAATTTTGAATTGTACATATTTTTTGATGATGACAGAGGTTGCATCACTTTATATACACCTACCCATTACCCTTCCCTCTTCTGTTTTCTTTGTCTTTGCTTTAATTCTTGTAAAGAAAAATTAAATGCATTTTAAATACAGACAGATTTTTGTAGCCTGGTTTGTTGCTGATGATAATTTTAAGTAAGTATGCATTTGCCAGACATAGTGACGGTGGCACGGTGACCCACTAGTTAACACGTCCGCCTCATGGCAAGAAAGGTCATGGGTCTGAGTACTGGGCACAGGGAAAATTATTTGCATGTTCTTGCCGAGCTTGTGTGGGTTTCCTCCGGTAATCTGGTTTCCTCCCAGTCTGAAATCAGGAAAACATTAGGCTAACTGGCTGTTCCAAATTTCCACTAGGTGAGAGGGTGTATGGTTGTGTGTGTGTGGAAAGCCGTTTAGCATGTGCCCTGCCCTTTACCTAGAGTCAGCTGAGATCGGCTCCAGCCTCCCTGCTACCCTACGATTAAGCGATTCAGTGAATGAATGAAGATGTAGTAACGTGAATTCAGATCTATACTTAGGAACAGGAGTTCATGTATTGGTGTGAATTCCATTAAATTATGGATATCTGAACAACTGACCGTATACAAGATATCGGAGCTTGACTTCTAGCCACTGAGTTGTAGTAAAAGTATCTAAAGGATGCATTTGTGTTTATAAAAATTAAATACATGATTTACTTACACAAAGGGTTCATCACATAAAAACTACATTACTACTAGTAAAAAGTATATTAGAGTTAAAGAAAGCAATAGAAAGCACTGTCTTGAACTGATGTACACTAAAATTAAAATTTTGAACTTGTGTCCCGATATATAATCTCATCAGCATACTGTGATTTTTACCAGAATTCTTATTCATTAACATCCTTTTAATACATTTAGTACTGTTGAAGTGTACGACTTTATGAACGCACGATGCAACATTACCAAAAAGAGAATGGGATCAGTTTTACTTGACATTAGTCTCTGATTTGTTCATTAGCAGTCGAAATGTACATCCGGATTTCTGTTTAAAAATGTGTCCATTATTTAGAAAAAAATAAGTCTCATTTCCACCAGCTGAATTAAATTCCTTTCATTCAGGAAATGTGCTGTAGGGAGGAATAAAAACCCTGCAGTGTTCCCCATTCCAAGCTTCTTATCAAATGAAAATTTACCGGACCAGTGGCAACAATCTTTGCTTCTTATCTTTGAACCAAAGAAAAACACAGACATGAAGATAAGAAAACAAGATGTATTATTTATGTACAAGTTTAACGAATCCCCCAAAAGAATTTGCATTTAGCATGAGTTGAACACATGTTTTAAATTACAGCATCCAATCTTTGTGACAAACCAAACAAGGCCAGTTAGTCTACACGTCAGGGCGATTCTTCCAGTAAGCACTCTGACTAACATCTGCCGTTAAGTCCCACCTAGTGTCAGAAGTATTTGCTATAGAAGCATCTGCAGGATGTCTCACAATCAAAAGCAAATTCCATCTGTAGAACATGAGAGTTATAAATAAAGAGAGGTGGTGACAAGTTTATTTTATCTTACATTAATCCAGAAAATTCCAGTGCTTGACTTGGAGAATATTAGTTAAAAAAAAAGAATAAAATAAAAAAAGTTATTAAAAAAAAGGTGAGTTTTTTGTTTAACAGTGATTTTGTAAAACTCATCAATCCCAAAATATCGAAAGGCACAACTGCCCTGCCTCACAGAAGTAACTGACTGGGAACTTAAATGATTACAGATGGACGGATGGATGATTTTCTCTCTCCCTGCATTACCTGCAGGGGATGGGGTGTGGGGAAAAGAAAAAAAAAAACCAAAAAAAAAACAACAAACACTTAGGCCAACATTAATGTTTACAGTTTTTTTTTTTACAGTACTGGTGTCATTTTGGTGAAATGGCTACCACAGTCTGGTGCGATGAATAAAGGTTGTACGATTACTAACCCGACCTCCCTGTGCCTCAATATGTGTTGTAATATTGTATAAGTGTTGCCCAGAACCCACACCCCCCACTACGCTCCAAGCACCCCTTTAAGACTCTCTAAGCAAGACTTCAGGTCAGGATGGTTTTATCCTGACGCAGCTGATACTCCTGTTAATCTATACTTAAAAACACAATGCATCCAGACTATCGAGAATCATAGACCTGTTTTTTTTTTTTTTTTCAGAATTCCACTAATCAAACCCAGACCATGTGTAGACTCCTGCATTCTGATACAGATCAGCGTCTCAGACACTCATGAAAAGACTTGAATCAAACGGATAACTACGAACCTTACAAGCTTACAGATTTTCATTCATGCACAGAGATGAGCAGTCAGTAGTACCTTCCCGTTGGCTTGAATTAAAAGCTAGAAAATACATGATGAAAAGAATCCTAGAAAGTTGCAGATTATAAACACGACATTATAAATAAGCAGATAGATCGAGGCATTATAGTACATGAACCATTTACAACCGTTACGAACCATGACTGTTGGTCATCTTCTGCCACTTTCCTAAAGGAGCAAATAGTGCAGTTCATAAAATCCTAGTGACAGAAGACCAGTAGGGCGTCGTGCATGCGCTGACATTGAAGGGGAAGAAAAAATGCTCATAATGATAATTATGCTACATATCTTGCCATGAAATTGATGTTGCACAGCATTATAGATTGTATACATCATTAGTATCATTAATGGCCATAACCTGAATGAGCACTAATCTCACAGTGTCCAGAACAGCTACATTACATACATTAAAAACTAAAAAATAAATAAATTGGGGGAGAAAGAAAAAAAAAAAAAAGCTCCCTGTTAAACATTCAATCACATAAATCTTTACGCATATAAGAACCATGCCTTTTTATACAGTAACTAAGTCTAGCTCACAATAATAATTAGTTAAATAAATGAGTCTTGAGTCACATGAACGGTTTCTGAGCAATCATTTTACTCTCTAACCGCAACTCCTCTCCTTTAAGAGTGGGACAGCAAAGAACGACACCGCAACCTGACTCCACTGTGAAATCCAGAGTCTTACTGCTTGATGCGTTTTCTATGCTAAAAACAAAAAAAAAAAAAAAAAAATCAGGAAACAATCCCACCACCACAGTGGAGAACAGGCTATAATCCAGAGCACAACATACTGTATGGACTAAAAGAGACACACAAGAAGAACGCATATACATCCATCTTTAGCACACGACAGTTCATTCTGAAAGGCGAAACTGTTTTTATAAAAAGTCCCATCACAGTTATTGAGTAACTCCTGCCTTTGAAACGAATAATCCATGCAGTAGAGGTGTGTAGCATCGTGATGGACACACACAGACTGGACTGGGAGTCAATAAAGGGGTTGATGAACAGCCGGAGTGGCCTTTGCGCTCAGTAGTTTTGGCTAAAAAGGTGAGGTAGTCCCTGTCACAACTTTATAAAACTGTGTGAAACTGGCAGGTCGCTGCGAGGGTGCGCTTTTTTTTTTTTTTTGGGGGGGGGGGGGGGGGGGGGGGGGGGAGGGCAGCTAATGTATGGGTCACATCTTAACATCCTCCTGCACACTGAGCTGCGACAGAGTCTTCTTGATGCGCAGAGCCGTGAGTCTGGCTGCTCCGTTCGCATACCAGCACTCACGCATGATCTTCCCCATCACCCTCATGGCCTTCAAAAAAACACAAGGTCATTTTAATTATCAGAACTAAAAACATTAAAATGAGATGTCACTACAAAATGAGTGGCTGCAAAAAAATTAAAAACTAAAAATGATAAACATTATTTATTCTTATTAAATATAATACTCTGCTGAGAGACACATTATAGATTAGAAAATCTTTGTTTAAACCGGAATGAACGGTGGTGACGCCCCAGATGAGAATTAAATTGAGTGTGATGTACAGGGCTTATACCTCATAGCTCTGCCACCAGTTGGGCACATTGGGTCGTAGCCTCTGATCACACACAACCTTCCTCATTTCCTCTATGGAAGGGTCAGAGGGCACAAGGTCGTAGTATGGTAGCTGGTACTCCTCGTGTATACCTGTTGGAATGAAGCAAAAATCAAAAGAAGTCACAACAAACACTTCTTAAACAATATGAACTCCAGCCAGTGATGGAAAAATCCCAAATGCTAATATTTTGTCGAACTACCTTAAGCCTTAATTAGACCATGTGACCTCCATGTTGTTTCTATTGTTCAGGTCGAGGCTCAGCAACATTAATATGACAATAAAATCAAAGTCAGCTGATGACCTGAATGACCAGGTTATCACATCACTGGACTTTTTCTTCCTTGTTGACCAAGATAGAAAAATTGGGTTCAGGGAGCATCAGGAATCATTTTCACATATGAACTGACATCACAAAGTCCTGACCTTAACCCTACTGAAAGTCTATGGGATGTGCTGGAGAACACTTTATGGAGTGGTTCAATTTCCCCATAATTAGTTCAAGATGTTGATATAAAATGAACCAGACACCTGATGGAAATAAATGCTTTGATGTTTCTTAAGTTTGTCAGTACAATGCCATGGCGATTACATGCAGTAATCAAGGCTTAACTTGATTACAGAGACTTTTTGGTTTTTTTTTCCAGGTAGTGTACATCATACACATCCCAAATGGGATAAACAATATCTATTAATAATCGAAACATCCTAGTATTATAAATCCAGTATAATGAAACATCCGGAATCCACACATTTTTCATTTTAAACAAACGCAAGGGTTAAGCCAGACTTCTGCTGGACTGGATCAAGAGCAACAGCCTTAACAGCAAACAAAAGCACCGGAGTTCAATGTGTGAACAGTAAGTAGCTGAGATACACCCGAGTTTACACACTGTGCAACTCAAAGCTTCTTCTAGGTGTGCTCATCTACAAGATCTTACCTCCCGCGTTACACCGTCTTGCTATCTCCCAGTACACCAGTCCTAATGCATAGATATCAGCACACTTAAAAGAATCAAAATGCTTCATGTTGATTGTTTCATCCAGCACCTCTGGGGCCATATATCTGCAAAACAGTACAGGGTTGTTGGGTTTATTTTAAGTAAGTATTTACAACATGTCCCAGTGAACATTTTCACTATTCATGTTATTCAGTACTGGAGCCGTACCTCTTGGTGCCCACCCTCTGATTAGGGGCGATGTCAATAGTATCAGTGACGGACTCGTGGCGTACAGCCAGGCCCAAATCAGCTATAGCGCAGGTGCCGTTCTTCTTCACCAGGATGTTTTTAGACTTGAGGTCTCTGTGTGCAATGCCAGGCTTTCCTACAGGACAACAAGTTCAAACAAATATAAATGAAATGGTAGAACCAACCAGAACCAAAAACTTGTATTAGCTCATATCAGGCTTACAGAATAAAGGAACACATGGAACAGCATTACAAAAGTTATATATGATAGGGCCCAAAAATAAATATTCAGATTTTTTTTCCCAACTTGCACCACTTTTTCACTCACAACCATTCAATTCAGTCACACTCACACCTAGGGGCAACATGGTACAGCCATTTAGGAAACCAGAGTACCTGGAGGAAACCCATGCAAACTCCATATTGAGACGACCTCACCAAGCCCGGCACTCGAGCCCGTGGATGTGCCATAGTGCCGACCAAAATGTGTTCAAATAAGATTTATTTTACCAAAATCACCACAGAACAGCAAGCACATTTCTTAAATTGGTTTAAGAACTGGGAGTGTTCCCTGATTGCTGCTCACTGGCTACTTGCTGCACCACTTTCTCTTTGAGAATCAATGAAATGCAAAGCCAAGTAATCAAATAATAATAATAATAAAAACTGACAATTTAAAGAAAGACCTTTTTAGCAGGCATCAGATAGCTGCTACACACTCCTACTACTCACTTCGGGGTGAGGGTCTGAGATACTAAAATAAGTTTGTTGTGCTACTACCTTTAGAATTTAGACAAACTCTCCAGCGGACAGGGGTTCGTGCTACGTCGGACTTTGCATAACCAAATTACTGAGGAGACGCTGCTAGTTTTCAAGACGTGGTTTTCACTTGTTAAGGCATGTGCTGCCACCTTGCTATCGTGTTGATATCTGATGGGTGAACACAGACAGCAGTCCGACAAATACGGAGCTCATCCATCTGTTGGGTAAAGGATCTTATCCTGAACAATAAGATTGTGTCAGGAAAGAACCATGGGTGGGGCACCAGCCCAGCATTTATGGAGAAACTTAAGAAAAATAAATTTTAAAAAAGGATGCATGTAAAACATTTGGGGAACACCGCAGGCTCAGTTTTAAAATGCATCGCAACTTTCATTTTACACATCGTCCTAAATACAAAATTCTAATTCAATGATGATCGATATGTTGCACAGAGCTACATTTAAGGCTTATAAAACTAAAAAATATATTAGGGAGGGATTTCATTAATTATGTGAACCTTTTTTCCCCAGATTTAAGGGTGAATATCCACCCATCAGATCTCTCTTCCACATCACAAGACAATTAATAACCAGGGATGGTGAGGGTCACCCTTGTGCTTCCTCAGAGAGACATGACGCCCATCAACCAGATCTTTTGAACTACTGCTGCAATGCCCGGTGGCCAAACATGCTTTGAGGACAGTGAAATGCACCCTCCTTCATATGCATGAGCTCAGACTCCAATGATCGGCTAGTGTCGCTGTGTTTGGAAGAGACCATATGCCATCCCACCGTCACTGACAGCTCAGCCAATTGGACTCTCTTGGCTGTGGCATCATTGGGATTTGATCTCGCCATCTCCAGTTGAACGCTTTTCTGTTCAATTCAAAATCAGCTTGTAAGAAGTTTGGAAATAAAGTCCATTTCCCCCGACATGGTACACTGGGATTAATTGGTGTTATATTCTTAGCATATAAAAACACACTGTCAAGTCATCACATCTCCATCCTATTTTCAGTTCACATCAAAGTTGAGTGCCTAAAAAGAGTCGAGTCACTAATCTTGGGCATTGAAACCCAAGAGTGAACCATCAACCCTCCAACCTTGTAGAATATGCAGACAAACTACAAAACAGGTGTGGTTATACACTGATATTTACCCTGGGTACCAAGGATCTCCATATGCAAGTGTGCAAGACCACTAGCGGCTGACAGAGATAACTTAATCATGCCTTCGATGGTGACCGAGTAGTGGTTCAGGTAGTCAAACAGAGAGCCATGTTCATGATAGTCGGAGACCAGCCATAGCTGAGTCCACGTCCCATTATCTACAAGAGGAAACACAGAACATCAAAACAAATTGGGAACCTGTTTATTTTGCCATGATTTAAACCTGGGCACAATCTCGTGCAATCACTTACCTTTGTTGTCTGCTGCAATGAAGCCCAAGATGTTCTCGTGCCGGAGCATAATAGTTTGGTAGATCTCAGCCTCACGGAACCAGGAGCGCTCCTCTCTGGAAGAGAAGATCTTCACAGCTACGTCTCCTCCCCTCCACTTTCCCCTCCATACCTCCCCGAAGCGGCCCTTCCCTATAATCTCCTGCAGCACGATGGTCCTTGCCACTGTTCTCTGCACAAACAGAGGTAGACCTGCAAAACGGAGGAAGTTATATTAAGTCCTGGAACAAAACGGTGAAATTGTGAAGAATAAAACGATTCAGGACTGACCAGATCCGGATCCAGATGTGGACAAGTCGAATATGAGGTCCTGTAGGGTTTTGTCTTTGGCTAGGTAAAGGTGGTCACATGAGGGATCTTCTACATCTAATCTCTGTCTGTGGTTGTAGTTCCTCTGGTGGTGCTGGTAAAGGAAGACGCCAACAATCAGCAACAGGCAAACAACAAATACTGGTCCTGCTATGACTGCGACTAACTCCACTGGACCCCAGCTAGCAGCCGTGGATGTCCAAGAGTCACTTTCAGGAAAGCCTGTGAAAGAGAAAGAACACACGGTTACCTGCTACAGCCATTTAAAAGTTTAAATAAATCGAGCAAATCAAGTAATGGAGCAGCTCACCATTAGGCACCTGCAGGTCGACGCTGTTACAGTAGTCGGTGTAGCAGCAGTGCGTGTTGAGCACTCCCTCTGCACTCAGGCAGTAGATGGGTTGACCAGGTGGGATTAGACTTGCACGTGGAATACAGATGCGCACATGCTGCTCCTGGCCTTTAATGTAGGAAGTGGAGGCCATACAGGCCCCATCAGTCTCACACTCATAGCCACTTTTTTCACAGTTAGTACAGTTACACTTCAAAGCTGCGGAGAATAAAACACACACAAAACAAAAACAGTGAATCAGAGATGCTGATGTGTCCTTACTACAGCATAAACAGTATCTCATCTTTAATTACCACCATCACGCACACGTTCACGTGAAACCTAAAATTAGTTCAAAGGGATGGTCTCCTTTTTTACCCAAATTCAGATGCCCAAAAGTTGTGCAAATAGGACTGAATGCCCAACTAGTCTTTGTTAAGTGGGGGTGGTGGTGTCATGATCGAGAGGTCATGGGTTTCAATCCCCGTTAGACCCCACCAACATGTTAAGGCCCCTGGGCAAGGTCTTAACCACATGTGTGCCTCTGTCCACCCAGCAGTATAAATGGGCACCAGTAAAATTACCGGGAAGGTAACGTGTGATGGACTAGTATCCCATCCCGGAGGAGTTGAACTCCTCGTTCAGGATAATTCGCCGGCTCTAATGAGCCACTAGGCTTCAGTGTAAAATGCCCAACCGCCTTAGCTTTGTAAAATATCCTTAAAATTGCAAAATAAAAGAAGTTTAAAGTGTTCAAACCTGACAGTGTGATGGGAAGAGAATAAAAGCTGAACAGTTTTGAAACTCGTATCCAAATCTAGCATTCTTTGTAAACAAAATATCTATAGAAATGATTACACCTTTTTTAATAAACCTTGTAATGAATTGTTTCTGAACAGTTCAAGTTGAAACAAGGAAAATGCTAATGAAGTTAATAGAAGGCAGCTTGTGGGGTGGTACGGTGGCGTAGTGTATAGCACATCGACCTCACAGCAACAAGGTCCTGGGTTCAATTCCCGGGCTCAAGCATTTCTGTGTGGAGTTTGCATGTTCCCCCTGTGCTTTTCCCCTCAGGGTTCTCCATTTTCCTCCCACAAACCAATGTGATGCACATTAGGCTAACTGGCTAGTTCAATTTGCACCTAGGTCTGGCGATCTATTCAGGGTGCACCTCACCTTCACCCAGTGACAGCCGAGTTAGGCACCCTAGTAGCACCTATTTGTGATCATATAGTAGTTATAAACAATTCAGCAAATGAGGCGAGAGGAGAATACTTGAGTCAACAAAGAAAGAGGAGGACTTGATTAACCGACAACAAGGTGAGAATTTTACATTTAAAACACTTCTGGTTGTTGCTGGTGAAGTGAAGGCAGAAAACACACAAAGGAAATTTCTGGAAATAAAATGGTACTGATAGCTATTCATGCAAGAATAAAATTTTTAAAATGGATTTAGACATTTATGAGGAAAAAATTAAAAGCAGGCTATGCTGGAAGTATGAGGATAAACGCAGAGTACAAGACCGTTGCAGGTGAAGGTCTGGTGCCACCAGGGGGTGTACAACATCAACAAAGTCAACAGAACATGGGGTAGAATTGAGGAGGTGTCACTGTTAGTTCAAGCTGAGGCCATGAAAGCAGGCACCAGTTAACCACCAAGCTGCATAACATGAAACCGAATCCGCCACTGCAGATAAACCCAAACAGACTGTAAGGCTCAAGCACACTGCAGCATGCTGACAGCAGCATGGAGCAATATGTCAGCATGCGCAGTAGGAAAAGTAGGGTGTTTGTTTTTTTTCCCTCAAGTAATTTTGCTGAGAGACACAACTGATATTCAACGAAAAGGCCAGAAATCCTCCCGTTCAACTTCATGGTTTTAAATATGCGTATCCTCATGCACATCCCCTAACAAGCAACCTTGACTTTCAAGGGCATCCAAGCAGACACGTCCCATTGTCCTGGCATGTAAGCCATGTTTTTGAACTCTATTTTTGATCTGTCATCACTGGTGAGAATTTTTGTCTCCCCGGCCAGTCGAGCTGAATGAAAGCGGCTGGGATTAGAAAGGGGCCCGGCGTCTCTGGCACCCGGAGGCGGAATGGGCGGGAGTTTGAGGTCATCGGAGGGGTGGTGGGGGAGCAGGCCTGCTTGTCACGCTTCACTCACACCCTGCTCTTATCAGCTCCAGAGCTCAGCCACCAACAATGGTGGGCCACTTAGGACAAATTGCACTGCTTTTCAAAAATACCACGACTTGAAAACCACTATGCATGACAGCAGCATGGTCCTGGGAGTGCAACCGAGCCTCCCCTCCCAATTTTTAAAATGTCAATATCTGTTAATCCAAGAACATTGCACCATTTCTTTTTCTGAAATGCTAAACTAGAATCTCTCTATCCTTTTCTTCTAGGTCTCAATTTGTCAACACACTCCAGCCTTTAATGCTTGTACAAGCCCTTTATTAGTAAATCCCAGCCTCGGCACACATGTTCACTTCTTCACATTTCGCTTCCTTGCTTTCACACTTTACACTCCAGAGGCTGGGTTTAAATTGATCTGACTCAATGCACTTCCTCTTCAGTTCTCACACATGGATTGCACAAGACATGACACACAAGCAGCCCGACCACACCCTTCCATGAGTACAAGCGAGAGTGTTTATTACTATTGTTGACTCATCTAATTTGAGAGCTTTGACAGTGTTGAATATTTAAACGGTCATGTCAATAATGCTCAACTCTGAGAAACAGTGAGGGGGGGGAGGGACAAAGAGAGAGACAGAGCAAGAACGTGAATGAGTGAGTAAGACAGGGGAAAAAGTGTGTGATTGATACATACATACATACACACACACACACACACACACACACACATATACACAAAGACAAACACACACACACGCACACACACGTGTGTATGCAGTAATTGTTGAATGGCTGTGTTCTTTAAGGCATAAAAGTGTACTGCCAGTAATGGCCAGTGGAGCAGATCCAAGTTAACTGTTCACATACACCAGGAATTTCCTGAATATCGCACAGAGGTGACCAGGCCCAGATAAAGTGGGAAAAACAACTCTGTGCTATTTCCTCCTAATCACTGCACTAATAGAGCTTCACCATCAGGGAAGCATGGCACAGCTCAACAAACTACCCACAATCCTCCATGCTGGCGCCATATCTAATACGTACCAGTGATTAATTTGGTTACCCGTCTTGACCGGGTATCATATGAGCTGAGCTGTGACATATGGGCGGCTCTAGAAAAGTAACACAGACAAGCAGATGAACAATTCTGTAAAATTCTTCAACAGAAGGTTGGGAGTGACTGAAGTTTCTTACTTTGTTTACAAGTTTTATTTCCATTAGGATTTAAATAACACCCTTTATTATCCTCAAATAAAAACAGTAAATGAGACCTTACAAGACTGAAAAATCATCTTGCTACTGCTCTCTTCTATTTAATCATACGTTACTTTCTATAACCTAAATAAAAGCCATTCGCATCCAAGCTGAATCCAAAACGGCTGCCGATTCACTATTTACATGCTACACAGGTAGCAAGTTCTAGGTCTTAGACAAGGGTGCATGCTCTCACCCTTCCGATTTCTCCTAGCTACCGATTGAATAATGCAGTCAGTTATGGAAGACAGAAGAAAATGGTATACAGTGGACTCTCTGGGAGCAGTTAGATGATTTGGATTACGCAGACAACTTGGTGCTACTTTCAGATACACACAGCCAAACGCAGCAGATGACCAATCTGCGAGCAGCGAACAAAGCCTCAGCTAAAGTGGGCTTAAAAATCAACATGCAGAAGTCTAAAACTATAAGAGTCAATGCAAATGTGGAGAAATCGATTTCAAATAACGATATACCTCAGAGGGAAGCAACATCACTACCAGAGTAGGCAAGGCCAGGGCAGCCTTCTTTATGCTTAAGAACATATGGAACTCAAGTATGCTAAGCGTAAGTACTAAACGGTATTCAAGTCCAACGTGAAACTGGTAGTTCTATATGGCTCAGAAACTTGCCATTTTACTAAGAAGTGTCTGAACAAGATCCAAGTATTTATCAATACATGTCTAAGGAAGATTCTGAAGATTAATTGGAGGGACAAGACTCCAAACACGGAAGTCTGGCGGACGGCTAAGGAAACACCGCTTGAAGAACAGATTGCGAAAGTCACCTGCAAATGTTACCAGGCAGACCCTGTCCTGGAACCCCATGGGTAAGAGAAAGAGAGGCAGACCAAGGAATTCTTGGCGCAGGGATTTGGACAAGGAGCTCGGAGGAATTAACTTGAAATGGTCAATGGTAGTGAGAAGAGCCCCAAACCGTGCTCTGTGGAGGAAAACAGTCAATTGCCTATGCTCTACCAGGAGTGAAGGGCTCAAGTAAATAAGTAATAGGCAGCAAGTACTGACCCGTATGCACAACCTAGTGCCTGGTCACACAGTGTAGAAAGACATTTGAGACAGATGCACGGCTCGTTGTGTTTGTCTGGCAATGTTTGCACTCCTATGTCTCGGTATTTTTCAGTGAAGATTAAAGTACTGGCACACTCGCTGTGTTTGGGTGCAAGAGCGAGCATTAAGTGATACATCGCTCCCTTGTATATTTACTAAAGATTAAAAGTATCGGCATACTTGTGTTTGGATGCGTGAAATTCCATTAAACTGCACAGAGAACCGAGGAAACATTACCTCACCCAAAAATCAGGCAGGGGGTCCAATTACTCTAAACAGTGCACGAAGCACCAGCAAAAAAAAGCTACCACTGCATTTATGTAATACTATAAGCACTTTTTAAATAATTGCTTTGGACTGAAAAGGGGACTCAAAGGGCAACTAAATGCTTATTCTCTGCATGTATGGTGTCGCTTGCTCTGATGGAGCTTTGAACACAGATGAAGCTGTACACTAAAGAAAAAACTAAAACACTCACAAGCAGGTCCCATGAAAATTGGTTTTTTTCCAACATATTTGGAAAAAAAGTCCACATTTCCCCCTCTTTAATACACATTATAGAAATAGATGATCTAATAGGTGAATGGTAAAAAATTTGAGGCACTCGGAGTGTGGAACGCCATGCTTCATGGGTACTAGTTTTAGTTACCCACATGCTCTTCTTTTGTCATGCAAGTCCTTGTTTTGTATCCTGTTAGTGTTCCATAGTAACAGCATGTTTATCAGTACTCCCTTCAGTTATAAACGTTTAAATTCCTATGGCCTTGATTTTGACCTTTCAAGGTCACAGAAAATTCTGTCAGTTAAATGTGCATAAACAGTTTCCGATTAGCATTCCATAGTAACAGCTTGTCTACTGACACTCAGTTTGAAGTTATTAGCACTCAAAATACAATAATTTTGATTCTGACCATTCAAAAGGTCAAAGGTAAGATTGTCCTTTGAAAGCTTGTATATTTTTTCTGTCTTTCTCTCACTGCATCCTTGGGTCTATCTATCTTCGTCTGGGCATCTCCAAAAATGTGTGACTTTGCTCTGACCTTGACAACTGATCCAGCCACTCCAGTACTACTCAGGCAGTGTAGCATCCCCACCAAGTTTGGTGAAAGTGTGTACACAGGTGTGGTCCGGATTTTGTTTGGAAACAAACTGACTCACAAACACCCATACTTCCACTAAACTCCATTTGGGTGGAGATAATTAGCTTCGTCATTTATTCAACACAGATACCAAAACATGCAGAATACAGAGTGACAGTTCACAAAGGAAATTTCCTTCAAACAGCATCCATCGTTATTTGCACATATGAACTTGGTGAGGCAGTGCAAGGTTCTGCTGGCAGCCCAATCCCAGTCCTGTCCTCAGTCGCCAGCACTGCACGGTTGGGAGCACGCTGTACATTCACTGTTGAAGCATTCCTAGCATGCAACCGTGTGATCTCCACACAGAGGGCCTTTCAAAGATAATTCCGTATTCCACAGAACCAAAACGTTCCAGATCAGAAAACCATCCTGCAATGGGTTGAGAATTTTAGAGCAACAGGCTGAGTTTTAAAAGTCACCTGGTCAACCCAGGAGCGCTCGTACACCTGAGAATATTAAAGCATTGAGGTGATCTGCTGTGTGGTCTCCGAGATGTTCTGCAAGGAAGGAACTAAACTTTAGTTGTAGGGATTTCTGGGGAAACTGCAAGAAGAATTTTACAGAAAGGCATCAACCTCCACTCAAAATATACTGAATAAAGTTTCACGTGTGCAAATAATTTGATGATCTTTAATCAATTCATTTATTTTTTTTACCTTTGAAATGTGGGAGGTTTTATTGTGTCACCCTTTACTTCCGTAGAGAAAGTAAGCACATCCTTGGTCTCAAACGTTAGGATATTTTTACAGAAACTTTACTTTTTTCCACAATGATCTGCTACCCCACCATCATGCCAGGGATATCTCATGACGCACGGGGCTTTAACCTTGAAACAAAAACTTGTTCAGGTTTAAATATGGATTGTAGAAAGTAGATACAAATGCTATTTTTTTAACATGACCTATAATTAATTAAATCAAATTAGCAGGCAACTAAATAAACTTTAATGAAACCAACAATTTTACAATTTTACACCAATATGATTAGTTGAATGGCTACTTTGGGTCAGCTTGTGTAGCTGTTTTAATTAGCTAGCACTTAGCACAGTTTTTGTACTAGAGTTCTTATAAATTCATATTTGGACACAAAAATACCACAGAGCTAAATATTAACATTAGAGAGTCTAATGGACTAAAAGAGAAACTCTCGTCTTTCACCTTACACACCAGTTAGCCTCATCTGACTCAGAGTTATGGCACACCTCCCATGCAAGTTATAATGGTCCAGTGTCCATTTGACTGTAGACGTATGCACTTTCACACCAACACTTGCAAGAGTTTCCTTTTAACCTTATGTTGAAATCTTGTGGTTCTGGTAAACATTTTTTTAAATACATCAAATGAGCAGTTGACATTTAAGACCCTACCACGTGTAGATGATTTTCTTTACAGTGGAAAGGCTAATTTCAAATAATCTCTTGCCAGACAAATAGGCATCCAGTACAATTTTCCTGAAAGCCTTAGAGAGCACTTTTGATCTTGGCGTGATGACATCACAAACTTCAACATCAAAACTCAAACCAGAACCTAGAGATCAGGTTTAAAGAAGATATTTTCCACTTTTTGGAAGCTAATCTGGAGTGGAAGTGTGTACTTACCTTTTCTATGTGATCAAGGTTTTTTATTTTTTATTTTTTTTTTTTTTTAATGACAAAAATGTCGGGAATGTAATCGGGAATGAGGTCTTGCCCCAAGTGGAGGAGTTTAAGTATCTCGGGGTCTTGTTCACGAGTGAGGGAAGGATGGGGCGGGAGATTGACAGGCGGATCGGTGCAGCCTCTGCTGTAAAGCAGAGCTTGTACCGGTCCGTCGTGGTGAAGCGGG
>JAOUQZ010000017.1:4420064-4450490 GCA_028564935.1 Neosilurus hyrtlii | reverse complement strand
ACACACATATATATATATATATATATATATATATACATACATATACACATACATACATACATACATACATACATACATACATATACATATACACACTTACACACACACACACACACATCATATTACTCCTGTCCTGTGGTGTTGAATTATTTTGATTAGCAGCAAACTTATTATCGATTCTAGTATCGGAGAAGGATGGCATCATCAAATTTGAGACATGTTGAATAATCTAAATATAACTTTTATTGTTTTGTTAAATACCAGTACTTAGGGTGTGAAATATATTTGTTTTGCACATAAGTCTTTTACAAATATGAAACATTATAAAAAGTTAAACATTAAAAAGTATGAGCTTATCTAGCTATAAAACAGTCACTAATAGATCCCCTCTATGAGTCCAGGATGTGAATACACCGCCTGCTGCTTATAGTTGCACAGGTTCAGCTCTGGATATACCACATAAAATATCTTTAGTTTGAAACAGTTATTTATCACTAAGTCCTAAGTTCGAATGAATTACATGTGTGCTATAATATCAGTGTATATAAATATAAATATATATTTTTAATATGGTCATTCCAAAAGGTTTCATCGTACAGTCACTCTGGAATGAGATAATGGAAGAAAGTACAAGACGTATTCATTTTATGACATTCAGAACTTAAGGGAGGGAGGAGGGAGACAAAGTCATGAAGGAATTTCAGGAAACTCCTCCATTGGGAAGTCCAGTATGGCTCATATCCTGACAAACACATTCATAAAAAAGCATGTGCAAATCCCTAAGAAGAACTCTCAGCCATGGCTTACTTTCACTTACGACTGAGTCACGATGTTAAAAAAAAAAGTGATACGGTGGCACTGCAGTCCAGGGTCGAAGCTCTGACTTTGTGCAATCTTATAGCATTGTGAAGTAGCAGGAATCCATTCTTGATCGCCCAGGTGTTGCTTTTAAATGGCACGTGAGGTTAAGAGGGGTTCTGGCACCTGTTACGCAACTTGTGTCCATTAAGCAGGAGCAGAACTCTAGACATCCAATTTGAGCTTGTCTGTGCTGCCGTCTTGGTCTAGGTCCAGCTTTGCTAGGGTCTTACGCACACGCAGGGCAGTGAGGCGAGCTGAGGGACTCTGGAACCAACACTCCTTCATGATTTTAGCTACAGCAGACAGAATCTGCACAAACACACACACACACACACACACACACAGACACACAAAAACCATTATGAGGTGATTAAATTCCCAAGTAATAAACTATCATTTAATTAATGGATGCATTAAGGATGTATTATTCATGACACAACATAAGCGGCAATAAGCACAATAATCACTTTTACTGAGACCCGAAGCTTTAAAAAAATAAAGATTTCATTTGTATGACAGCAGCTGAAGCAGGGATTCGCACTGAACTGCAGTTCTTGATGCTTTTGTAGCTGAACAGAGAAGAACTGCATACCGGATGGAAGTGCAGTCGGTTGTGAAGGGAAGGCTTGTACTGGTCCACACACACCACTTTCTTCATCTCTTCAAAACTGGGGTCGGAAGGCACCACGTCAAAAAACGGCAGCCTGTACTCCTCGATGATTCCTACACAGCCAAGACATTTAGTTAAGATTTGCACTCACTGACAGCATGTTAGATTTTTCCCCTTAAAAAAAAGCTAGTTGTTAAGACTGAGAGTCAAATCATATCTGTAAAACAGATATTTGAACGTTTAAGGAGTTTGGAACAGCTAATAGTACTGTGGGAGGAAGGCTGGATGACGTCCAGAAATCTTGTGTGTATGTGGTAGCTGACATTTCAGGGCAAGAGCACGATTTAGCATCAGAAAATTAAGGAGGAGGGGTGGGGGGGGGGGTGTTGATGTTAGACAGTACACGTGTTACTTCTGTACTGTATCACAGGATATAACCAAAGACATATGCCATCCACTATTTTCTTTGGCAACAAACCCACAAAGGTATTAAAAAGATAAGTGGTTGTACCTTATTTTCAGTGGATTTGTCTATCCTGTCTATCCTGCATGGTGAGCGTGTTGTGTATTTGCGTGTGCGAGAGCGATAAGAAGCATCTGGATTCTATGAGTCGGAGTGCTGACACTTGATAAGACTGTTTATAATTGCTGGACTGGTAATCGTGGGTGGATATTCGAGACAGACACAGATAGTAGACAAGGACAGACTGACTTGGCAAGCCAGTGAGACATGAGGTTTGTCTGTCTGTGGAGGGATGTGAGAAATATTCGGAATATTTCCTTTCTGTGTACTATTTATTATGACGTAATACATGCTCTGTGTATGGAAAAACAAAGGACGTTATTCATACACGCAAAAAAAATTATCATTCAGGAATTCGCCAAGGTGGAATAGCATCAATTCACGTGAATTCAACCAGTCCTTGTGTGTTCTGGTTGACCTTGCAATTTTAACCAGTTATCGCAATGTTTTTGAAAATTTGTCCAATCACTGTAGTGATTTCTAAAATGTACCATTTTAGACTGCACCAATCACAAAATCCTGGAGGGACTGTACGTAGAAATGGAAATGTTACGGTTATGTTTATTACCAACTAAATTATACCATATATAAATATTTACCGGATTTTTTTTTTTTAATCATTTTAATATTTTGTTCGTTTATATATTACTTTTTAACACATACTAACCGTTTACGATGGTTCGGCGGGTGATCTCCCACAAAACCAGTCCCAAAGCCCAGATATCAGTCTGCTTGTACGATTCAAAGATGTCCACACGGATACTCTCATCTAGGACCTCAGGGGCCATGTAGCGTTTGGTGCCCACCCTTGGGTTATTCCCTACATCCAGGTAGTCATTGGACTGAGAATGAATGACAGCCAGGCCTATCAAAACACACCAGAGTAACCCATTAGCAGAAAGGTCATTTAAGAGTTCCTTCAAAAAAGCTGCCAAAAATGTATTGGATCAGAAACAGGTTACACTTTTTTAAATAATGTTTAACTGTGATTAATCGTGCAGTGTCTTAAAATGTATTATAGAGAAAAATAAAAATAAACCATGATTTATTTCTTAGTTCTTCCTAACTGTGATTGCATTGTTTAGACACAACAGGGTGCAATAACATTCGAGGGATGGCATGTGATGTAACAGCTTCGTCTTGACAAGCCATCGCAGGGCAAGCACTCATACAGCCATTCACACTCACACATAGGGGCAATTTGGAACAGCCAATTAGCCTACTGTGCATGTTTCTGGACTGTGGGAGGAACCGGAACAAACTCCACACAGAAACACCTGAGCCCGGGAATCGAACCCAGGCCTTCTTGTTGTGAGGCGGACGTGCTAAGCACTGCGCCACTGTGCCCTTTACAACCTGTGCAAAATTGTTGTTAGTTATTAGGAAAATTAAATTAAGTAATTTAACAAAATGTAAAATTTAAGTTGATAGAGAACAGGAAAATAAACATTGCATTTTTGGTAATAATTAAAACAATTCGGCAGTAAAATCAAACTACGAACTAAAACGCTGGGAATTGAATTAACTCATAAAATGGGTAAAGAGCTGCATGCCTAACTGTGACAAATAAGCGAAACTCTTATGAACAGTCCTTTAAGCATTTCCGTTACCCAGATCAGCGATGCAGCATTCCCCGTTCTTCTTCACCAGGATATTTCGGCTTTTGAGGTCACGGTGGGCGATAGCTGGCTTGCCCTGAGTGCTGAGGATTTCTGTGTGAAGGTGCACCAGGCCACTGGCTATCGAGAGGCACATGCTCAAACATGCTTCTGGATCCAACGTGTTGTATTGCAGGAAGTCATAGAGAGAGCCCAGTTCATGGAAATGAGTCACCAGCCAGAGCTGTGTGCTGGAGTTCTTCGATGTCATGTCTGAGGCAATGAATCCTGAAAGAAGAGATTCAGATGTAATGCGTTTCCATGAGGATGAAAGAGGGAAATGTTTTACGTAATGAAATTGGAAATGAAGGCCCTTTATATGCCAGTACTTGTTAGACACAGAAATGATTGCTGGCATGTTGGAAACCGCTCAGTGGATGAGTTTGGTAGAAGATTTTCATCATATTACAGATTGTGAAACGAAATAAATACAAGAGATACAGGGAGAATGAAATGCAGTATCATTTAACAGTATCTGCTGCAGTTTTGCGCGCATGACATTTTGTCACATCTCCGAGGAGTGCATACTTTCATGAGACGATGCTGTCTCACTGATATTGCAAAAAAAAAAAAAAAAAGGGTTTAAACACCTCCCTCCATCCTAATAACATTTATGGAGTGTGATGCTGAACACATATTTTAATCCTAATAATGACTATACTGTACTGTACGTGTACAAAGATTTTGGTCATTTAAGTGCACAGAGGGTGTGTGATACTCCAGGGTGGAGCATATGAGACTGTGATTAATACAGAAGTAACATAATGAACAAGGCACAGCATTGACCACGAAACACGATGAAAGGGCTCGCTCATGGCTGATGTGCATGGGTTAGGATTTTGATATTGTTCACCTTTCAAGAAATCAAAAGCAGGGTAGCTTTAACAAATGTTTATTGGATATTTAATGTTTCCATCCACTTGCACAAGTTCCCCTTTAAAGTATATATAAATTTTTTGGACTGGTGTTACTGGGGGTGGCATTGGGTCAGCGCGTTCGCCTCACAGCAAGAAGGTCCTGTGTTCGTTTGCCGAGCTTGAGCATTTATGTGTGGAGTCTGCATGTTCTCCCCGTGCTGGAATGAGTTTCCTCTAAGTACTCCGGTTTCCTCGCGCAATCCAAAGACATGCAATATGCTAACTGGCTGTTCCAAATTGCTCCTAGGTGTGAGTGCGAGTGGTTGTGTGTTGCCTGTGATAGTCTGGCGAGCTGTTCAGAGGGTACCCCGGATTCACCCAGTGTCGGCTGAGATAGGCTCCAGCCTCCCCCCGATCCCTAGTAAAAGCGCACGCTCTGGCAAATAATGGAGTGAGTGAAAGTGACTGGTGTCAGTGGATAGACTCTGGATCTCATGTTCGAGCAGAAGGTGTTTAGAGTAAATCATGTGACTGTTCTAGGTATGTGGATCTCACCCAAGATGTTTTCATGTCTTAGCTGGACAGTGTTGTAAATTTCCGTCTCTCTGAACCAGGACTGTTCATCTCGAGATGAGAAGATTTTCACAGCCACGCTTTCCCCCATCCACGTTCCCCTCCACACCTCTCCATAACGCCCCTTACCTGCCCCAAAAAACACACACACACACACACACACACACACACACCACTTATCAGATCACAAAATACAAGCAGTTTGATTTACATTATAAAAACCTTCTGTTTTCAGGTTGCTTAAATGCATCTCACTCACCAACACACTCCACTAAGGAGATCTGCCGAGCCATGGTCCTCTGCACCAGATAAGGCAGGCCAGTCCCACTGCCTGATGTGCAAAACTCATCAAAGATATTCTAGAGGAAACAAAATCACACACTTCAAACTACAAATCAATGATACCTCAAGATATCCAACATCCTACGCTTGTTAAAATTGAAGGAAAACTTTCCCTGGGTCCTATTTTACCATCTCTTTCATTAAAATCTTTACTAGCAACAAAAATGACTTAAATTCAGTCCAGTACTGAACTACCATGCTATAATTGGCTATACACTGTAACGCTACTGGACAAACAACTTGTCATGGTCACTGATAGGCCATTCATTTTATTATAAATGTCTGACAACATGGAAAGCATTCATACATAGATGCACTTGTGACTATTTACCTCAATTATTGTAATGAAACTGACAGAAATAGATGTTTCTACAATCAGTGTTTTTATCTGATTTCCATTTTTATTCATTTGTTTTTTTAAATTATATACATGTGTGTGTGTCTGCATTTATTTACAAATATTTTTTATTGTTAAAATGTCATTTGAATAAAATAAACGTAAAAAAAATCATAAAACACAGAACCCCATTCAGTACCTGCAGCTGAGTAACACACAAGGGCTTTTTATAATGTTTACTAAATAAGAAGTCAGACAGAATTTAATTATTAGAAGTATATTTCTAAAATAGTTCCAGTACGCCAGTTGTTACTTTTGGAAATAGGATACTTCACAATACTAATAGCTCCACATTACTATGATGATAATGATACTGTGTATTACTGATACATTATTAATATTAACAATGATTATAACGCTTTTACACAACAAGTCTACAAACAAGAAACCATGATGGAGTAAGTGACATGTTTGGACAAAATATGGCCAATTATGCAATATTCCAATCATGCCTTAGGCTTGGTGGATATCGCTGAAGAGAATACGGCCCTCGACGTTCTGTCTCGAAGACGATTTAGCGATTTTCCCCTGAACTGATGCTGTTAATCGTTAAAATAATAAGCAGGACACACCCCATAGCTTGGATCTCCTCCGCTGGGCACTTTGAGCATCGGGGGGTCATGTTCCTGCAGGTGATGGTGCTGTCGTTTGGAGCGTAACCACAACACAAAGACACACACTGCTATGGACAACATAAGCAGCACCAGCAGAGGCACGGCCACCAGCACGATCACATTGCCTGGTTCAATCGGCTTTTCTAAAGCACACACACAGAAATCATTAACATTTACAAGATGCAGTATAATGAAGGCTAATTAATTATGCATAATTTAATCATCATGTCTTTTTTTTTTTTTATGAATATTACAACAACTGTCACTGCATTTGTTTATAAAAACACCACTAGATGGCAGCAGTGTAATTTTTTCCATAACAATCATAAGAACATCAGAGACCTGAAGAAAAGGTTCCTTATGTTTCTATGAACACTGAACATCAGAATAGGCACAATAGGCAGAATAGGTTATTCTTTATCGCTGAACTGGTTCACCTGGCTTATCGAAAGATGTGTTTTTGTTGCAGTAGTGAGAGGAGCAGCACTCGACGAACACGTTGGGGATTCCGTAGATCTTGCACTGCTCATTAATGGAGCTGTTAAAGCAGCCCCACAAAACCTCCCCGTGTGTCCGGGTGTGGAAGCAGACAAACCCTAAACAAGTGTCTTGTGCATAGCCTGTACAGTCAACGTTACATGAACAGGTCACCACTTTTCTGTCTGCGATGTCGGCTAAGAAGAGACAGAGAGAAACCATGAGATGATAATAATAACAGAGTATGTGCCACACTGGGCTCCATAAGCTTCAGTAGGCTTATCTTTTATCAAAAACTACAGTATAAATAAAGCACAACAGTTAAAATTCAAACTGTAGAGCTGGTTCAGACAAAAAAAAAAAATCAGAAACTCTAAATGACAGGAGAGTTTCATGCTGCTTTAGGTAAATAATAAACATTAGTGTGGTGTAATAAATTATTTTCAACAGCATGTCCTATAGCGTGCCACTCCTATTTCTTAACAATTATAAGCTGAATGCGAGACGGAAGCTGAATAAATAGTTTTAGTACTGTATATACCACACATGAACATAAAAACCATAAAGGAGTTTGGTGAGCTCTGCGTACTCCATGAGAAAAAGCCTTGTATAACAGCGTGTTTTTATATTCATTCAGTTTTAGTAAATACTACACAGAAACTTGAGTAAACCATGCTCTGTAATAGGGTTTTTTTTAAGATTGTTGAAAGTTTTACTATCTATGCTGCGGAAACACAAGCAAACAAAATAAATAAATAAATAAATAAATGAAAAGATTTGTCAAGCACTCTGTCACTTTGCAATTGTTAGAGTTGTTAAACGTCCTAGTCCTCCATTATTACTGACCAGAATCGCACATGACTTTGCAGGATCATACTAGGTGACCTGATGAACAATTCTATGAAGGAGAACTTTTTATTTCCAAACTGGAAATGGAGTTATTGGCATTGCCATTTATATAGCCAGATACAAATGCGTCACAGATATACATCCAGTCTGCAACACAATTTTAGCTTATGCTTTATTTTTCCATTTCTAAAGCAGGATAATGATAAATAATGATACCACCTGCTTCAAGTAACCCTCTTTATATATATATCTCCATTCATTCATATACAAATTTGTTCCATACCACTGATGAAAACTGATAATAATCTGACATTTCGCTTTTGTTCGCTGTACAATGTCATGGATATGTGTGGATTTATAACCTCTATATATATATATATATATATATATATATCAGTATCTCAGTATGTCAAATTTCCTACTTAATCCCGATTATGCTGGAGAGGGTCACATGTCTGTCCTGAAGAGTTTCGCGTGGTACAAAGACATCAAGTTATAAATGCTGACATTGGAGACTCCTTCCAAAAATGCTAAACCTCTTCTTACAGAAACTGTCACCCTATCAATGAATACACAGCTTTTGTGCATTTATTTAATCAGCTCACGTGAATTTGTTGTACAAGTCCGTGGGTAAGTGGTAACAAAGAAATCGGTACAAAGCCAGGTTCACATAAGTCCCTCATCCTGTTTTAATATAAACCTCCCGTTCACAACATGCTCTTACAGAACATTAATCAATTCATCATTTTCTGACATCTGAGCAGTTGAGAGTGTTGTGCAATATTTTGAACATGATGCACATATCGATTTTAGGCCCCACAGAAATTCAGACAAAACAAATCCATTACAACGAGACAACGACGAACATTAGGTTAAGTAAGTTTATTAAAAAGTGTCCTGTCAAGCACAGCAAGCTTGGCTGTGGCAGGAAGATACACATTTCCTTTTCGCCATTGTTTCACTTCAAGAGAAAGCAAATCGCTACATCTGCACCTATCAGACCTACAATAAAAATATTAAGAAACCACAGCCTTTCATGTCACCGTATTACAACATAAAAACACACTTTTACTTAAAATACTTCATGTATATTTTCATACCTGTGTAAAACATGTTTACTCGTAAAGCCATAAAAGTGAGCAGCAGCAGGAATCCTGCAGCAGCCTCCATCTGTGTGGGTTAAAAAAAAGAAAGAAGGAAGAATGAAATACATCAAAGACCTGCAAAACGTTGCAAAATATTGTGCTCACATCCGCTACAGTCACCCCCGCCCTGTCTAATTCGGTCCAGCTGTGATTTAAAGCTGATGTGCATCTCTGGCTGCCGTGCCATGTGACCAGGACATGAAGTCGCTAAATGGTTTTGGCAGCACGGCTGCCCCGTCCCCGCAGAAGAGGAAGTCATGGGCTGAAAAAGCAACAGGCAGCGGGTCCAGTCAGTCTGCCTGCGCTCTAATTACTGCAGTCAGAGTGGGTGGGAACAGGCTTTAGAAATGGATGCTCTGGCTGCTCCGCACGCAGAGTAAATATTGACGGCTACGTTTCCTGCCATTTACAAGCTCGGCAGCCAGAAACAGGGGCTGCATTAATTTCTTAAAGTCGGCGCGGCTGATGGGCACGCAAACAAGATGGCTGTTTTTCTCATGAGATGGTCAGATGATGAAGCACCGATAATGCGGTGATCTGGCTGCTTTTCCATTTTCAAAATGACGTTCTGAATCAGTTGAAGTTTCGCTCCTTGGGTTTGATTTAAGAAGTGCAGCAGAACCTTCGGCAGATTGTGGTTGAAGGAAACCACTATTGGAATGATGTATTTTTCTGTCTGTGCTCATAAACGGTCCATCGTGCATCAGGATGCATTTGTGGGCAGCTCTGGGACTGTAGTACCATAAGTATATCATTTACTCCGCTTATGAAATGGAAAAAAGGACTCATCCATGCTGTAATAAAATAAATGGGTATTAAGTGCCAGGCAGGCGTTGGAACTGATTCTTTTCTTTCAACAACTCAGCGCAAAAAAAATAATAAAATAAAAAAATAAAAAGTCATTGCTCTTCTTTGATGTATCCCGCAAAATGTATGATACGGCTTCTTTACTCACTCACTCGTTCGCTCATTTGCTGAACTGCTTAATCCTATTAAGTTCGCAGGGAGGCTGGAGCCTATCTCAGCCAACACTGGGTGAAGGCGAAGTACCCTCTGAACAGCTCGCCTGACCATCACAGAGCCAAAACACACACGTATCTAGGTGCAATTTGGAATGGCCAGTTTGGATTGTGCAGGTTTATTTGACTGTGGAAGGAAAACGAAGTATGCGGAAGAAAGCCACGCAAGCTCCATACAGCAACACACAAGCCTGGGACTTGAATCTGGGACCTTCAGGCTGTGAGTCGGATGTGCTAACCACTAAATCATTCCACCTTCGGCTTCTTTAGTTTAACTTTATTCAGAATTTAAACTCCGCTACAGATTCTTCGCTCCTTATTCTTACACCTACACACTATAGACCTATGATTAAGGCTATGTATAGTGTCTGACTGCATATTCTGTACAAAACTTGGCAGACAAGAAAATCAAACAGTCGTAGCAGAAGCTGTTCCCAATAGCAGCCCTACATGACTAGAAAAACAGAGCCTTTGTTAATTGTAGTTACATCAACACTAAAAGCCAGATAACTAACAATTAGACACATCCTGTATACAGTAGATAGCGCAGTAGCGAACACTAATTACACAAAGCTCTAGCATCACACAGTCTTCAAACAACATATTACTCATTCAGGAGGCTTTAGCGGGATTTCTCTTGACCTTTATCAAAGACGTTTTAGATAACGCTATCATAGTTGAACCTCCTCTTTGCTTTTGATGTATTATTATATTTCCAAATATTATGATCTCACTTTTGTTCCCCAGTGATGGCTGAAAGCAACACGAGGAGTGACAAAAAGGTCAACATTATGGGTCTAAGATAAATATCAGTGTAAAACTCACTCTCTCACTCATTCGCCAATCCGCTTAATCCTACCAGGGTCACGGGGAGGCTGGAGCCTATCTCAACCGACACTAGGCGGAGACAGAGTACACCCTCAACAGCTTGCCGACCCATCACAATTCCCACACACCCAAGCATTCATACTCACATCAACACTTAGGGTAAATTTGAAACGTACGTAAAAACGTGTGCGTCGTTTGGACTGTGAGAAGAAACCGGAGTACCGAGATGAAACCCAAGCAAACACTGGGAGAACACACAGAAACATCTGAGCATGGGATTCAAACCCATGCAGATAGAAAAAAACATGTAATTACCATGAGACACTTTCATTCCAAATGTCCCTTTTCTTGGAATCTGTCTTGAATGAACGGTTAAAAAACAAAACAAAACAAACAAACAAAAAAAAATCCCACTTGACATGAAAAACAAATCCCAACAGCTTGTTTTTTCCCCCCATGCAGTAATGTTTCAGGTTACAGTATACGAACTGATATCTTAACAGTAGATTAGTCAATCAGAGCATGCAACTACTAGTATCTACCATAGAATAATGTCCGCTAAAAAAACAGACCAGGTCAGACAGTCATTTCATTCATCACAAGTTATGTCAAGTCATGGCAAGCAATTCCTGTTTCTCTGTTCGTCTCACTATTCTCACAAGCAGCAGTCACTAGACTCGTGGGAACTCATAGACTTTTTCTGACCTTCCTGTTTTTTTCTTCCAGAGCGATTGCTGTTAAGGTCTGCCAGGTGAACCGGTGCTACAATGTCATCTCAGTGCATGAAAAAATTCAGGGTCATACTGACTCATGTATGTGATAATTAACACCCGTAACCTAACAATAGTGTTTAAGAACATTATTGGAAGCTCGATCTTGCAGCTCTTTGCAGTGTGAGTTCGACAGCAATTAGGAAGGACAGGAATGACATGATTGCATTGCTGTGCACCAAATTTCGCTTAAAACAACAGATATATAAGAGCCACATCTTTATCCGCATGTTTGTTGGATCATCATCATCTTCACTTTGGGGCGGCACAGTGGCATAGTGGTTAGTACATCCACCTCGCCTGGGTTCGAGCCCTGTTCCTGATGAGAGCGTTCATAGAGGAGGTATATATGATGCTCCAGTGTCTGGGTGGGTTCCTCCGTGTACACTGGTTTTCTCCCACAGCCCAAAGACATATATATGCACATTAGGCGATTTGGACATTTCAGATGCCCTGAGGTGTGGATGTGAGTGTGAATGGTTGTAAGTGTGTTGGCGCTGTGATGGTGTATCGGGCTGTTTACGGTGTACCCCACCTTCGCCCTTCGCCCTGGAGTCGGCTGGGATTGGCTCAAGCCTCATCATGATGAATCATCTTCACTTCATAATAAAATCTAACGCTAAAATGCAATGGTTTGGCAAGAAAGCATGAATTTTGTTGCTTTTTTTCATCTCTTCTTTTCAGTATTATTATTATTTTTGATCTACTGAAGTCTTGTAAAACAAGCAAACAAACGAACATACATTTTGGATGAAAGGAGGTGACTGCACTTACCTGGGGGAGACATTCCAAAGTAGAAACATGACTACAAGCGGCTGAATCCCAAATCACTTCCTATTGGACACAAAGTAAACTACAAAGGGACGTACACTCCATTCTAATCCCCCCCCCTAGACAGTGACCATATATAGGCAATGAGGAGCGATTTGGGATTCGGCCCTAATTTTTAACGCCTTTTGAGTATTTACGAGCCAAAAAATGGCTTGTTTTAACGTAAATATTTTGTATACCCTGCTATTTTAATATCAAACTTAACCACTATCTATACGTAGTTATCTTGCATAAAAAGTTTAATACACATTTTTCGACTTAAACAGTTTTAAAAACGTTGTTTTTAATGGCTTGGTAATTTACCTCAGATTTGTGCTCCTCGTCGTTTGATAAATAAATCCTCAACAGTCCATCTGCTGACTTTTAGCACACATGCTGCCATTAAAATTGTATTGATCCTGACTAAACACAATAACCTTCAACAGTTCTTTCTTTCTTTTTTACACTCGAGCTGGTAATTCTTCTCCTGAATCAGATGTGCAGCAGCTGTTTAAAGTTCACCTCAGCGGGTCTCCTGCTCAGCGACCAAACACTGTCAAAACTTGTAAAAACAAACAAATGAATAAGCAAAAAACCGACACAAACTAGTCTCTCGAATTACCCCTCGCTCTTATTGTTGTTTCTGTGAGAAAAGGGAGGATGTGTGGTAAGAAAAGAGGCTGTGGAGAGAAGGACAGGAGCGAACAAGGCGCGGTATCTTCAAGCTCAATCTTCCAGCTGATAAAATGGAGAGTGGAGCTCGTGCAGCTTTGGGGACTCTCAGCCTCTCAGCCTTCCGTTCCGCCATAAACAACCTCCTTCCTCGAGTCCTTTCTCGATAAACAAGAATTGGGTTGATGTTCGAGTTAAGATGACTGATTTGTTAGATATCCAGAGCAGTTCCCACCCCTTATTGTGTAACCCGGTGGGACTGGAATGCTCTCTCATTGCTGCTTTCCTGTCGCACACAAACGTTTCATTTCCCTCACAGTGGTCATTTTCTATGAATAGAGTCGGCTGGTGCTGGTGCTGGTGCTGCCTCTGCTTCATGCAGCTCAGTGCTTCAGTTCCAAAAAGAGTCGATAGACATTTTTATACACACGCTACAAAACATTCTCAATGCACCCTTTCACAGACACACAATACAATAAAGCTTTGTAAGAAGGTCCTGGGTTCGAGTCCCAGGCTCGGTGTGGAGTTTGCATGCTCTGCATGTGCCTGCATGGGTTTCCTCCTGGTACCCCGGTTTCCTTCGGCAATCCAAAGACATGTTAAGCTGATTGGATGCTCCAAATTACTCCAGGTGTGAGTATGAGTGTTTGCCCTGTGATGGAGTGGTAAGCTGTTCAGGGTGTACCCCACCTTCACAGAGAGTCAGCTGAAATAGGATCCAGTCTCCCCAAGACCCAAGTACAGAAAGTGGTTTGATGAATGAATGGAAGGCGACATGGATGTGCAGTAGTTTGCACGTCCAGCTCACTGGAAGAAGGTTCGAGTCCCACGCGCGGCAAAACTGTTTCTGTCTGGAGTTTGCATGCTCTGCATGTGCCTGCATGGGTTTCCTCCTGGTACCCCGGTTTCCTTCGGCAATCCAAAGACATGTTAAGCTGATTGGCTGCTCCAAATTGCCCCAGGGGTGAGTATGAGTGTTTGCCCTGCGATGGACTGGTAAGCTGTTTAGAGTGTTCCCCACCTTCACAGAGAGTCGGCTGAGATAGGATCCAGCCTCCCCAAGACCCAAGTACGAATAAGTGGTTTGATGAATGAATGGAAGGTGACATGGAGGTGTAGTAGTTAGCAGGTCCATCTCACCTAAAGAAGGTTTTGGGTTTGAGTCCCAGACCTGGTGAGGATGTTTCTGTGTCGACTTTGCATGTTCTCCATGTGCTGGCATGGGTTTCCTCCTGGTACCCTGGTTTCCTTCGACAGTCCAAAGACATACATATTAGGCTAACTGGCTGTTCCAAATTGCCCTTGGGTGTGAGTGTGAATGGTTGCGTGTGTTGGCAATGCAATGTTCTGCCAAGTTGCTCTGAGTGTACCCTGCCTTCACCCAGTGTCGGCTCAGATAGGCTTCAGCCTCACTATGACCCTAATAAGATAAACGGTTGAGTGAATAATAAATCCAGCTCACAGCTGACTGATAGCTAACTAAGTCACTTCTGTTTAGTGATTAAGTGAAGGTATGGTAACGTGCTAATGCAATTCATATATAAATAAAGGAGTGTGACTACATATCGCATATGAATCATATCACTTCTTATATCAGCATAACTAATGCTTATTTTTGGTGAAAGAAATTGGTGGCGGCACGGTGATGTAGTAGTTAGCATGTCCGCCTCACAGCAACAAGGTCCTGGGGTTTGGTTCCTGGACCTGGGTGTTTCTGTTCATGGGTTTTCTCCAGGTAGTTTGGTTTCCTCCCACAGTTCAAAGACATTCACTTTAGGCTGCTCCAAATTGTCCCTGGGTGTGGGTGGTGGTGTGTGTTGGCCCGGTGATGGTCTGACGAGCTGTTTAGGGTGTACCCTGTCTTTGGCCAGTGTCGGCTGAGATGGGCGCAGCCACCCTGTAACTCTTTGGCAAATGAGTGATGACAAATTGGTATTGTGGCAGAAGCAAAGAAATGAAAAACATTATATAGGAATGATAGGAGACTAAGAAATTAGATTCTGAAGAAATGTCAGTGTGGTCTCCGAATTAGCTGTACAGATATGGTGCACAGAGCGTTTGTGCAATTTAGTACGAGACAGTTTAAAGCAGAATTGATTTTCCCTGTAGGATTCTCCTCCTTTCCCAGAGCTTGTAATCTGTACACTGGGCTGATGTGTGGCAAGGCCAGCTGGAACTGCTCACATCAGTTGGATGAGGAGCGGAAGAATGATAACTTGATTCCATTAAAAAATATATTTTTGTGGTTCCCATGAATATATGCAGTCACTAGCACACACTGTCTTATTTTTCCTATAATCAGAACAAACTGCCCTGACCACTCCCTAAAATGTTATCTTGAGGATGAATGTCTGGTCTGTGCTTTTAGTCTTTAAAAGTCTGCTGATATCACAGACTTCTGAAAAAGGCTATATGTTCTGAAATTAATCAGCAAAGTTGAAAATATTTGCAACAATCAGATACATGACCTGGCGGCATGGCGGCGTAGTGATTAGCTTGTCCACCTCACGGCAAGAAGGCCTGGGTTCGAGGCTCAGCGTTTCTGTGTAGAGTTTGCATGTCCTTCCTGTGCTTGCGTGGGTTTCCTCCGGGTACTCCGGTTTCCTCCCACATTCCGAACACATTACATTATTACATTACACACAGGCTAATTGGCTGTTCCAAATTGCACCTAGGTGTGAGAGTGAGTACTCTGATTAGCTGTTCAGGGTGTACCCCACCTTCGCGCAGAGTCAGCTGAGATGGGCGCCAGCTTCCTCACGACCCTAATCAGGATTTAATCAATTCATTTTTCGGTGAATGGATGACAGAATTAATGACATAATTATGAATTGATGAATTATGTGTTGTGTGGAAGATAATCAGAGACTTCAGGGTTTGTTTTGATAGTTTTTATGCGTATTATATTTTGTTGGCGGATACTTTTAAATAAATAAAACATGGCTCAAAATGGTTCACGCTTTTGATCAAGTAAATTTTTTTCTCACTACAAAGGTTTTTGAATGCATAGAAACATTTGCAAAGAGACGCTGAATAAGAAAAATGATCTCACTCACTCTCACTCAATTGCTGAAGCATTTAATCCTATCAAGGTCACCGGGAGACCAACTTTCAGCCAACTCTGGGTGAAGAAGGAATACACCCTGAACAGCTCGTCGGATCATCACAGGGTAACACACACACACACACACACACACACACACACACACACACACACTCTTAGGGGCCAATTGCGACTAGCCTAATGTGCATGTCTTTGGATGGTCGAAAGAGACCACATAACAAGGTGTCCTTTTTGAAGGGTGTCTTACAAGTACAGGGCAGAAAAATACATTAAAAATGTAGGTCCTGGATTCGAGTTCTGGGCGAGGGCATTTTTGTGTATTCTTTCCGTGCTAGCGTGGGTTTCCTCTAGGTATTCTGGTTTCCAACCACGGTCTGTGGACGTGCTCATAAGGATAATTGGCTGTTTCACGATCCTGGATCAAGTGGAAGAAGATAATGATGAAGATCTGAAATATTATTGGTCAAACCATGCTGCCATTTTTATGTAATAAAAGTTTATTTCTCATTGCTGTTTTAAGAATAAATTTATGCACACATCTGCCAACCTTCACAGACTTCACAGCAATAACAACAACAAAAAAAAAGAAGTTACATTTCACAGAGCCACTGTCTGTCCTGATATATCTTTAGCCTGACATATTATGGGAACTAAAACTTCAGATATGAGTGTGTGGAAGTTCTTTATCATTTTTTTGACTTTTTCTTGGCAGTTCTGTCCATCCTCAGCTTATGATCTTTTTCCATCTCCAGCCGCTTCTTCTCCTTTTTCTTCTCCATTTTTGCCTCTTTGTACTTCCAAACAGGTGGCTCAAGGTTTCCTTTCGTCATCTTCTTTTTCTTCTCTTTCTTCGGGGTCGGGTCAGCTGACTTGGTCACATTGATTTGGGGAATGCAGCTGGTGGGGAAGATGCTGTTATGACGTGCTATGCTGCATGGGACTAGTCTGCGAATGCTACTGGATGCCATGGAGAACATGCCGCCCTTACGTTCTGTGCCTGAGGAACATGAAGCCAGTGACACAGATGACCGGGAGGTGAGGGTGGAGGAGGATGAGAAGATCGAGCCATTGCTGTGGTGTTTCATATGGCTCTGGAGCATCTTGTCTTGGTTCTGCTGAATCTGTCCAGGCATAGACTTCTTGCCGCTCTCCGGTGGGCTTGAGGGACAGAAGGGGCGGCAGCCTGTGACCACCAGGGGACTGTGGATGCTCGTTGTGATGCGGACCATGTGATCCAGGGCTCCATTGTCCTGAGGATCCTGTGGAAAACTGAAAGTGAATGTGGACTTCAACCGACAGGCGACCTTCTGCCCTGCACTTCTTGTGGTTGTGGCTTTTCTCACCCGCTCTTTTAGATCTGGCCACTCTGGAATGTAGGTTTCACAGAATTGCTCTGCGCAGGGACGGCTGGACAGGAGTCTCAACCTTGTAACAGTTTCAAAGTGTCCTGTTTTTAATGCCCATTCTTTTACATCTTTCCTCTGTGTGGCATCTACTGAATTTATGTCTGCACCTGAAATACAGAGGGACAGGAAAGAAAGGTTAGACAGGCTCATGGAAAAACAGGGGTCTTGGTTTTCAATTCTGGAAACTCCATTTTACATTTTTTTTTGTCTTATTATCCCATAGCAAACAGAACTCATTTTATTTTACAATAATTATATTATTATAGATTCATTTGAGGTGACAGGGTGACATGGTGCCATGGTGATTAGCATGTGCATCTCACAGCAAGAAGGTCCTGTGTTCAAGTCCCAGGGTAGGGTGTTTCTGTGTGGAGTTTGCATGTTCTCCCTGTGCTTGTGTGGGTTTCCTCCGGGTACTCTGGTTTCCTCCTGCAGCCCAAAGACATGCACATTAGGCTAATTGGCTGTTCTAAATGGCCCTGAGGTGTGAGTGTGAATGGATGTATGTGTGTTGGCACTGTGATGGTCTGGCAAGCTGTTCAGGATGTACCCCATCTTCACGAGGTGTTGACTGAGTTAGGCACAGTCTCCCCACAACCCTAAGAGGAGTAAGTGGTTCAGCAAACGAGTGAGTCAGTGAATTAGCAGTAAGTTTAAAAGAGATATTACAGTTGAAATGCAGTATTGTTTGGCAATTGTTTGTAGGGTTCTGTACCTATAGTTAGTTTACTGTACACTGTGTTACTGTAGTTTATTACCTTTTGTGTGAGCTACGCGGAAGGTACTGTGACACGCTGATTTTCATTCTGCAGGAAATTGTGTTTGTGTTTGTCTGCAGTCCATGAGTGCGCGCTCGGTCCTAGTAAGTTATTACCTTTCGCGTGAACTATATATTGTTCATGTTATTATCACTAGACATTTGAGAGCTTATGTAACTTGTACAAAAGTGGGACTGGTGGAACAAACACACGCATTCGCTGACCTTTCGTTACCCATAACACATGAAAGGTCAGTGAACACGTGTGTTTGCTCCACCAGCCATTGTTGGTATTTATTGATTTTTAACAGATTGTCCCTGTGCTGCTTAATCTCTAATGCAGCATGTTATGCCATGTAAATTGTTACTCTGTGATTTTGGGAAAAGTTCATTTCTTTATGGGGGCAGGGTCACATAGCTGTTAGCAGGTCCACCTCACAGCAAGAATTTCCTGGGTTCGAACCCTGGACTTGGCAAGGCCGTTCCTATGTGGAGTTTGCATGTTCTTCCCGTGCTTGCAAGGGTTCCCTCCAAGTACTCCAGTTTCCTTCCACAGTCCAAAGACATGCGCATTAGACTAAAGGCTGCTCCAAATTGCCTCTAGGTTGTAAGTGAGAGTGTGAAGAGTTATGTGTGTGTTGCCCTGTGATGGTGTGGTGAAGTGTTCAGGGTGTATCTAGCCATATAGGCTCCAGCCTCCCTGCGACCCTGCGACCCTGGGACTAAGCGGTTTGGCAAATGAATGAACAAATGAAAACATTTCCTTCTTAAGGTCTGTATGTGATGAGAGGAATAACATTAATGCTTACCAGACTTAATGAGTCATATTAGAAGTTCACTTACTTTTAATCTAGGTTTTGTAGTTAGTCATATCGTAAGATATAGGTCATACCTAGAGTAAGAAGTAACAACTGCGCCCCCTTTTGGCCTCTCATGGGAGCACACCAATGAAATATACATTAGAACCAGTGTATTTATTTAAAATGCACAGCATCTGGTATAAGAAAAAGTTAATAGTGTTGCACAAGTGAAGTAATTACCTTTTTGGAGTGTGTATTTGTGTTAGAGGCTGTGTGAGATTATTATTATGATATTAGTTACTGACCTGGCATGAATTTAAAATAACATATGTGGACCAAACTAGCTCTGTAAATCATCTCTCTTACCTGTGTTGCTGGCAAAAAATAGATTACTGTAAATAAACCGCTGCCTTTATTGAACTAACTTTAAATAGGCTGGTTAGTATACACAGGGGCTTGAAAGACCTGATAAGTTCACACACTCTTAATCCAGTCCTCTTTGAGATGACTCGGTAGATTAAGCAAAGGGATCAGAAATGTCCTTAGAGCTGACTTTTTAAACCTGTCTGTTTCTGCATCATCATCTGACAGCGCCATGCTTTTCACTGCCTTGTTATTCTTTAGCTTTATAGATGGAAAGATGATGCAACTGTTCAAGTTCAAGAATTACACAGTATTCTAAACATGTTGAGCTCTCACTGTACCAACTGTGTGTTGGTATGAGTTTGCTTATTTATAGATGGAGTATAATTATTATTTTCTCCAGAATAAATTTCCTATCTAGTAAAAGCATCATCATCTATTAGTTCATGCATACAATAAAACAGAGAGACATTCATTCAAACACGATTCTTTGATACTGTTTGGAGTCCAAAGAATATATAGTGGAAGTAGAAAATTCATTAATTTTCTGAAACGCTTAATCTTACTTAGGGTTGTGGGGAGGCTGGCGCCCATCTCAGCCGACCCAGGGCAAGGGCAGAGTACACCCTGGACAGCTCTTTCACCACAGACAGCGAGAGACATGGCTGGCCTTTGATAACCCATTTGGCTGCACTGGGGTGTGTGTGTATGTGTGTGTGTGTGTGTGTGTGTGTGTGTGTGTGTGTGTGTGTGAGAGAGAGAGAGAGAGACAACTTGGTGATAGTGAGGCTTGAAACCCCGACCTTTGGATCAGTAAGCTGACACCCTACCACAGTGCCACCACAGGGCCACCACTGCCCCTTGGAAATTAATTAATTAATTAATTATTATTTATAATAATAATAGTAATAATCAACTACTTAGTCCTACTAGGGTCGTGGGGAAAGCTTGATAGACCATCGCATGTCCATTCACTCTCACACTCACAGCTAGGGGAAATCTGGTACAGCCAATTAGTCTAATGTGCATGTCTTTGGACAAGGGGTAGCTGGAGGACACCAGTATAGCACAAGCATGCAAAGAACATGCCAACTCAGCACAGAAATCCTTTAGCCGGGGAATCGAACCCAGGACTTTCTTGCTATGAGGTGGACATGCTGACCACTACGCCACTGTGCTGCCCTACCTAGAAAAAAGGTAAAAAAAAAAATTTGTATATAATATTTGTGCCAGAAAACCTATTGGCAATCTAACAATGCAGTCTCCTTCCATAAATGTTAAATAAATATATTTTTTACAGACACATTTTAAAAAAAGTGTTTGTAAACATGAACTGTTATTCTAGAAATTATGAAGTTTTATGGTAATGAGCATAAAAATCTAGGTGTAACACTGACTGGAGTGGAAGAGGTTCAGAAATGAATCTAAATGTCGTACATGTGCTATTTTTCTTCTCTGTATTTGACTGTGTACTTTAAACAGTCTCATGATTTAATGTCACCCAGATGAAGATCAGTTTCATTTTGAGTCTGTTAGTCGACTAATGTTTTCTTGCTTATGGTTTCTCAGGGAGATTTTCCTGTGACGCTGTTGTGTCTTGTTTGCTCAACGGTGCTTTAGGTTTAGACATGGAGGTCTCAAAATCTGCTTCACGAATAAAATGCACCTGAATTTCTGAGTTGAATTGACTGAATTAAATTAAATTGAATTGACAAGTGAACAAGCTAATGTGAAATAGGACAACTTGCTGCTGATTCATTTATTCATTCATTTACCAGATCGCTTAATTCTACTAGGGTAGCAGTAAGGCTGATGCCTGTCCATGCTGACTCTGGACGAAGGCACACACTGAACAATTCATCGGTCAGTCGCAGGGCCAGCACACACACAAACACCCACACTCACATCCACACTTCAGGGCAATTTGGAACAGCCAATTCGCCTAATGTGCATGTCTTTGGACGATGGGAGAAAACCAGAGCACCAAGACGAAACCCATGCAAACACAGGAAGAACATGCAAACTCCACACAGAAATACCCTAGACTTGAACCCAGGACCTGCTAATCACAATGCCACTGTGCCATCCCCTTCTTGCTGAGTCAGATGTGTTAACCAAAACTAGGTGCTGAAAAGCAAAAGTAAATCACGGATTAATCACAAAATTAGGGTCACGGGAGGCTGGCGCCTCTCTCAGCCAAGTCTGGGCGAGGGCAGGGTACACCCTGGACAGCTCATCAGGGCAGCGCAGGGCCCAACAGTGGACGTTTGCTGCTACTGTGGCTCAAACCTCCAACATTGTAATAAATAACCCAGAGCCTTAACCAATGAGCCACCAATGCCTAATTACTCCATAGTAAAAAAATAGGGATAAACAATTCTACCAGCCATGAGCAACGAGGCCACACAGTCGTTGTTGCCTTGTAAAGCTGCTTTAATGAGAGCATTGAAGCCTCTGTGGTCTCTGAGCTCAATGTCCACACCGCAATAGTAGTTCAGAATGTAGGTTAGGATAGTCACAAAGCCTGCAGGGTACAGAATAATTGGGCTATTAGGTATTTTCTTGTTTTATATTATTATTTTTTTATTTATTAATGTAAAACCATGAGTACTTACCAGCTTGTGCTGCAATCATGAGTGCTGTGTTTCCATCATTATCTTGGTGATTAATATCCAAAAATGGACACCCATTCAGGACATACACAATATCGACGAAGCCTTTGGAAACCGCTAGCATAAGGCCGTTCTGTCAAAAAGTAGGACAACAACCCCAAATCGCTACCTTCATCTTTAAACTTTTATGGTGAGATTCTCATGCTATCATTCTAAAGTTTTTTGATGACATGATCACTTGAAATACATTCTCAGACCTTTTTCTTCACTATATTAATATTTAAAAGGCAGCTGAAGTCCTACCCGGCCGTTGCTGTCCAGCTGCATGGCTTCTTCCTGAGTCACACCCCGCTCCAGCATTTTGCACAGGGACTTGGCCTGGTTCTTAGCACATGCCTGGTACAGAGTGTTGGCCGTGTCCTCCATGTTGTCGTTCAGCTTGTGCTCAGGGAGGACAGAGTCATCCGAGAGGATGCTCCCGGAATCTGACTCATCCCAAGAATCAGACTCAGAGTCATCCTCATCTGGACCAAAGCCCAGATCTGGATCCTCATGCACCATGACTTTAACTTTAGCCATCTGGGTGCCACGCATGATGGATCACACACAAAGCAGGAGCTCCATCCCTGTTTGTATGCCATCTGCAGTCAGCACAGACTCCTGCAAAACAATGTTGGAATTGCCGGTAAATTCTACACTGATCACAGATTACACTTTATATACTGGTGTAAAGTGGTTTCATATATAATAACATAATGTAATGGCCCAGACAGTAGGAATGCTTTCTCATTATGACCTTGCTGTCAGAGCAAACCAAGGGCCTGAGTGTTATAGACATGGACTATAAGTGCTTGACCTTGGCACATGAAGTGATTGGGGCTTGACTGACAGGTGATAATCTACTGCAGTAACAGAGGTGAAGCTGGTTAAAGTATCAATGAACAAGATGTTTTTTTGGAGCATTTTCACACATAGCACAACGATCTTTCAGCATTAGTTCTTTTTTTAGTAATAATAATAATGCCTATGATGATGATGATAATTATTATTATTATGGGCGGCACAGTGGTGTAGTGGTAAAAATGTCCGCCTCACAGGAAGTCCTGTCCAGTCCTGGGTTCGAGTCCTTGGCTCAGTGAGGGGGTTTCTGTCTTGAGTTTGCATGTTCTATCCATGCTTTTGAGGGTTTCCTCCAAGTGTTCTGGTTTCCTCCCACCGTCCAAAGACATGCACATTAGGCTAATAGGCTAACTGGCTGTTAAAATTGCCCCAGGTGTGAGTGTGAATGGTTATGTGTGTTGACATTCGATGGATTGGTGGGCTGTCCAGAGTGCACCCCACCTTCGCCCATATTTAAATGACATACTGTCCACCCTCCCAGCGACCCTAATTGTGTTAAGCAGTTTGGCAAAAGACTGAATGAATGAAAAATATTTATATTAAAAATTATAATTAGTAGTACTAGTAGCGGTACCTATAGATCCTTTTTTTTCACACAGTACAGAGACCATTCAAAATTTAATATGACAATGATTAAAAATAATAATAATAATTAATTTATTAATTCATTCATTTGTTCATTCATTTTCTGAACCGCTTAATCCTAATTAGGGTCACGGGGAGGCTGGCACCCATCTCAGCTGACTCTGGTCAAGGGTGGGGTACATCCTGTACAGCTCACCAGGCCATCGCAGAATGATAATAATAATAATAATAATAATAATATTAATAATAATAATAATAATAATTAAAATAACAACAACAAAACAAGAATAATAAGAATAACAACAACAAAACAACAACAACAGCAACAACAACAATAATAGTAATAATAGTAATAATAATAATAATAATAATAATAATAATAATAATAGAAAATTATTGTAATGTAATATTTGTAAATAAATGTTTAAGCTAATGAACACCAAACTGCTAGTTAAAACTTTGTCATCATCTTCACTAAAGACTAAACAGAATTGATAAAATGACCTTTTAGAATAATTACATTCTTTGACATCACACAGCAAAAGTCTAATGACCTCTAAAACCCTGTATCTCCTAGGACAACAGCTCAGAAAGTGCCGTTTGATTACAACACACATAACGTCTATTGACCTGGACTGAATTAACTTGTTTCTTGTCAGTGTGTGTTTCAAGATGGTTGCAAAACAGCTTTTCCCGTTCAGCATATGATCTTACTGAAGATCACAAACAGTTCAGTTTCAGTGTCTGGCTATATTCAACTTGTATTGGTGGTAACATACTGTAACTGTTATGGGGTGATGGAGAAGGGTGTTAGGATGGGGCAGACAGAGAGTTAATGTGGCCCAACATGGCATGTTTCATGCATTTCATTTCCATACACAGTCTGCTCTGGCAGAATCAAATCTGCTTCGGTTTGGTTCCAACAACAGATTTGTTCAACTGGCAGCACAAATTCATCTCAGCTCTACCAAACACTGGACAGTCCTTTCCTCATGCTGTGCTCTTGATACGAAATGCTAAAACTAAATAATGTCCTGAAATATACTGTGTATCTACGGAAAAGTCGCACAGTGGTGTAGTGGTTAGCACGTCCGCCTCACTACAAGAAGGCCTGGGTTTGATTCCTGGGCTCGGGGCGTTTCTGTGTGGAGTTTGCATGTTCTTCCCATGCTGTGTGTTTCCTCCCACAGTCGAAAAACATGCACAGTAGGTTTATTGTCTGTTCCAAAATTGCCCCTTGGTGTGAGAGTGAATGTGAATGGTGTGTGTGTGTGTGCTGGCCTTGCAGTGGTCTGGCGACTTTTCCACAGTGTACCCCGCCCTTGCCCAGAGTCAGCTAAGATAGGCGCCAGCCTTCCCGCGACCCTAATTCAGATTAAGTGGCTTAGAAAATGAATAAAGAAATATCATTCTGAGGTGAGAATGAACATGGTGTGTGAGGAGCTAACATGTTTTTACATTATGCCACAACAATTAATGATTATTCCCTAAAGACGAGGTAGATGTTATCGAATAGTCCCTGAGAAGGAATGTTGATGGGACTATTCAGTTCAGCGAGTTGAGTAATTGTTTTGGTATATACTACATGCTACTAGCAAAATAGACCCCACTAAAAAGAGTTTTATGGTTTATTAACAAAAAAATAAAAAATAAAATCATGACAGACGCATGAGCTCCGAGCATACCTGTGAGCAACTTTAGAAAACTTTAACTTTCTTCAAGAGTTTTAATTCATGAAAACACAAAGAAAAGCAAACTTAAACAAGATATTTATATTTTCTGACATATTTAACAATTGTGTAGATAGATAAAGGGACCTCTGTGTTTTCCGAGTAGAATTAACGCTGTGTTGCTAATGGCGTCCTCCTATAACCTTCTTATTCAAAGTTTAGCTACACAACAATGTGAGTAAACCATGCTCAGTAAAGGTGTTTTAGTAATTACTACACTGAAACACAAGTAAAACAGACTAAAATTATATTTTATGGTTTATTTTTCCATTTTAAAGTGTGATGACGATGATGACGATGCGGTGTGCAGTGACAAACCATGTGTCCATCATTATGATTCAAACATTATCCACACAGAATAATGTTTTTTAATCCCAGGACAGCAGACCAATCAGATCACACCGTTTCATACCGTACGTATATACCAGTTTCATGCATTCAAATATATTTCTATTTCAAGGATGCTTTCTGTCTTTCATTAATATTTTTTCAATGTGTATAGTAACATTCATTCATTCATTCGTTTGCTAGTACTGCTACACACTACTATGCTACTATGGTTGTGGGGACTCAGCCGACTATGGGCGAAGGTGGAGTAAACCCTGAATAGCTCCACACACCACACACCACACACACACACACACACACACACACACACACACACACACACAATCACACACACAATCATTTACACTCACACCCAAGTTCACCCACACAAAAACCCCTTGCTGAGCCTTGGACCCGAACCCAGGATCTTCTTGCTGTGAGGCGGACTGCTACCCACTACACCGCGGTGCTGCCACAATAATTTTTTTGCTTTAGCTTTAAATTCATGAACCTTACAATGACAAAACACATTATTGTACAATTCGTCATTATTTAGAAAATCATTGTGGCTCTTTTAATTTAAGGGAGCAGGCTAACAGCTACCAGAACTGAATAATAATAATACATTTGATAATTGTGGGTTGCAATTTCCACAATGGTAACTAAGTAAAAATCCACAAGACCACAAACACTCTGCTTTAAAGTAACTGATATTCCCTCTTTGCTCTGTCTTCTTTACTTGACAGCTTGTCTCTTGTTGCCTTACCATGATATATACTCAGTAGAAAAAGCAGATGCCTCTGCTGTTGTCACACGATCCCCCCTGCTCCGTCTCGCTTGTCCTGATACCACAAGACCCACTCTTGCTATTCACTGGTGTTTCACACACAGACACAGGGATTGCATGCTTTCCGATTCCTTCTACAGTTCTGAGTCAGCCAGGTCACTTAGCTGAAGAACCTTCCAAAACCTTTACATAGATGCTGTCTTAAGTCAGGCAACATGCTCCCGCTCATCCTGATTATAAGAGATTTGGGGATTAGTTGTCAAAAACAGCAACAGGCTACCCACCACCCCCCCAACCCCCCCCCACCCCGGAGTTAAACTGGAGTTGAGCGCCCGCCTTGCATTTTTCCCATCATTTTTGGCCTCGTTCTCTTTATTGCCTTCATCCTTTACTATCTTTATCCCTTCAATTCTTTCCAAAGTAGCACAGAGAGTTTAAGAAAAATTAAGTGTACTGGCATGGTTAAGCAAGAATCTGTCTTAGATCATTTAACCCCCATCAGTCCTAGTGAGGGGAGACAGTAAAGAGAGTGTATTAGGATGGGGTCTCTATGGAGATGTTTGCTACTGATATAAAGAAATTATGACTGTAGACACACACACACATACACACACACACACACACACACACACACACACAAACACAAACACAAGGACATTCACATATGCATACAGCTGAACCACATAATCCTACTAGGGTGGCGCGGGGAGACTAGTGCCTACCTCAGGTGACACTGGAGGGAGGTGGGACACACCCTGAACAGCCCCCCAGACCTTTGCATGGCAACACACACAACCATTCCCACTCACACCTGAGGTCAATCTGGGACAGCCAGTGAATCTAATGTGCATGTCTTTAAAAAATGGGAGGAAACCGAATACCCAGAGGAAACTCAGACCAGCACAGGAGAACATTTCTTTCTGTCGATCTGATCTATTTTGCGAAAGCAGCAACCCGAATGCATGATGTCTCACATAATTTGGCTTTTGTTTTAAGGATCTGTTTTAAATCTGTTCACCAAAACAAGTGAAAGGAGGGAATTGGGAAGGGCTCCCTTTTTCCTTCTTTCCATATATATATGTTTGGTTGTTTATATCTGTTTTATATCTGTTTGTCATCCTAAAGTTGGGAAGAAATGTGTAAAAAGTAAAATAAAAAGGTACATGCAAACTCCACGTCGAAACGCCCGAGCCCGGGAATGGAACCTAAGACCTTCTTTCTGTGAGGCAGACATGTTAACCACTATGTTCCCGTGCTGCCCGCCTACAGACTTAAGATTTATTCATTGTTATTTATCCAGCTGTTATTTGCTATAATTATTTATTCAATTTATTAAAGTATGAAACATGATAAACAGACTATAATAGGAGTGGGTGTAAAGAGACATTACTCATACTGATCCTGCCCCCTATTGCTTTCACAGTGACATACTGAGACGGATTGCTTTGAGACATTTTTATGCTTTTGTATTTGTTTCCTCAGTGAACACAAACAGCTGAGTAACAGACACCATGATTCAGATATTTTAAGCCTTTTCTTTTTACTGCAACCAATCACATGTTCGCTTTATCTAAACCTAAAATTATGATGGAAGGTTCATTCATTAATTTTCTGAAGCGCTTAATCCTAATTAGGGTCGCGGGAAGGCTGACGCCCATCTCAGCTGACTCTGGGCGAGGGCAGAGTACACCCTGGACAGGCCATCGCAGCGCAGAAACACACTGACAAAAATCAGCAATGGTTCTTTTACATGCCTCTCACCATAGACAGTAGCCATAGACATGGCCGGCCTCTGATTACCCAGTTAGCTGCACTGGGGCACAACAGTGACATCCCGTTGATAGTGGGGCTTGAACCCTTGACCTTGGGGTCAGAAATCCAGCACCCTACCACTGGGCCACCACTGTCCCATGATGGAAGGTTTTTAATTGTAATTTTTCCCCTTGGTGTGTGTTTTCTGTTAGCAAGGTTAGCCTAATGGTTAGAGAAGCGGCTTTGGGACCGAAAGGTCACTGGTTCGATTCCTGAACCAGCAGGAAAAATGTGTGGTGGTGGGGGAGTGAGCTGAGCTTCATGGCTGAAGTGGCCTTGAGCAAGGCACCTAACCCCCAACTTCTCTCCGGGCGCCCCAATGTGTGTGGTAGCCCACTGCTCCAAGTGTGTGCTCACTGTTTATATATGTGTGTTCACTTTGGATGGGTTCAATGCAGAGGCAATAATTTCCCTTGCAGGATTAATACGGTATAGCGAAATAAAAAAAAAATATATTCCATTTTTATAGATAATCTGAATTAAATTCTTATATTCTTTACCCCTGAGATAGGATGACTTGATATTTTGGCTTTTATAAGGGGTTACTGGGAAGTTTGCGCTCTCTGAGTGCTCTTGTTCTCTTTTGCATTTCTCCAAGTGAATTTTTGATACTAGCATTTAGATGTCATCCTGCATCTGTTAACTGTGTTTGTCTTTGAGATTTCTAGTCACTGTTTATTCTTAAACAGCTAATATAGTTTTGGGCACAGCGTAAAAGTGGTGCTCCCGATAGATGTCTCTATTGATAGGTGTCCGAGCCTGGGTTTGCTTCTCACCGCCTTTCTTTTCACAAGATAATTTGTTAGATTTGTCAGTTTAATTTCCTGTTTAATGAGTTCATGTTCCATCAAGCTTCCGATTTCAGCATTTGCTCCATGAACATTTATTTACAAAAATGCAAGTGTGTCTGCCTACCCAATATAAATTATGAAGTTTTTTAAATTTGTGCAAGTCTAAGTGGTGGTTTATGAGCCTCTATTTTTTGGTTTAAGTTTCATTATTAATAATAAATCTTTTTTTTTTCTTAATTGCTGCTGGCTGTCATTCAAGCCAGCGATACATAACATCCAATCAGGATCATCTCAGCTACATGACAGGCTTATTGGGTTTCCTGTGGTGGGCATGGGACACCAAGCCATGACATATTCAATGACTATGGTGTGCCAATTGGGAGCGTTATCAACCATGACCTATTCCCTAATTTTCTCTATCTGCACGGATTTTCTTACAAGGTGTTCTGCTTTCTTTCCAGAATTCAAAGAAATGCTACTCTAAACTGCCTATAGGTGTGAATGTGAGTGTGATTGCTTGTTTCTCTCTGTGCTTGTCCTGCAATAGATCCTGTCAATGGTGTACGTCTCCTCTCACACTGTATCGGTGATAGGAATTGGCTCCAGCTCACCTGTGACCCTAAGTAGGAACAGAATAATGTACACACACAAATAAAAAATGGATGGATGGATGTAGGACTTTTTTTTAATTCACCTATTTGAGTGCATTTCTCCATCTAGATGTTTACTGTAAAATAAAACAGATTTGAGGGGCAGTTAGTCCGAGTCTACATAGTCTGCTTGTACTCGTTTTGTTTATCTCTTCAGAGCCGTTTATTCCGGCAGGGAAGGTGTTGGCGACGATTGCTAGAACTCTAGAAACTGCCGCGCATGTGCTACCACATAAATCAAGTTGCCCATGGAATTCTGGGAGGACCACCGAGCCCAACCAAACTGTTTACAGCTCAACTTATAATCGTGCTATATCATTTGCATGTTCTCTCTGTACTTATACTTATGTGGGTTTATTCAGGGTACTCAGGTTTCCTCCCACATCCCAAAAATAAACACATTAAGCTAATTGGCAGTTCCAAATTTTCCCTAGGTATGTAAGTGGGAATGGTTGTATGTGTGTGTATTGGCCCTGAAGTGGTCTGGTGAACAAGCTATGACAGGCTGTACCCTGCCTTCTCCCAGTGTTGGCTGAGATAGGCTCCAGTCTCCACGCAACCCTAGTAGGAGTAAATGGATTGGCAAATGAGTGAGTAAGTGAGTGCACTTGAAATTGTTTTTCAAAACTCATAAAGAGAAATATCAAATAAATACTTGCCGACAATTAATTTCTCCCTCTTATATCATATGATAATAAAGTTTTATTTGTATAGTGCCTTTCAAAAACCCAAAGTCACTTTACATATTCCTTTGTTGTGTCACACACACACACACACACACACACACACACACACACACACACACACACACACACACACACACACCCCCCCCCCACA
>JAOUQZ010000017.1:4350227-4368645 GCA_028564935.1 Neosilurus hyrtlii | reverse complement strand
TGAGTGTGAATGGTTGTGTGACTGATGGCCCTGCGATGGCCTGGCGAGCTGTCCAGGGTGTACCCCACCCTCACCCAAAGTCAGCTGAGATGGGCGCCAGCCTCCCCGTGACCCTAAGTAGGAATAAGCGGTTCAAAAGATGAATGAATGAATGAATGTATGAATGTATATATATATATATATATATATACTCCAGAAATGAAATCTCAAACTGCATCCAAGTATGAAATATGCACAAATACACTATTCTCTGGTGAAGATGTGTACTCTGGAACATTATTGTATTTTGTTTTCATAATGGGGTGCTAAAAATTTTATCAATATATGCAAAAATCATTTGTTACAACAGAGGAATACAAAATATCAAGAGGAGCCATCATTAGAGAGATGGGTGACTTAATATTATAACATTTAATCAACCTCTCTCTCTCTCTCTCTTTCTCTCTCTCTCTCTCTCTCTCTCTCTCTCTCTCTCTCTCTCTCTCTCTCTCCTTGTGTGTGTGTGTGTGTGTGTGTGTGTGTGTGTGTGTGTGTGTGTGTGTGTGTGTGTGTGTGTGCACAGATTCGTACACTGCAGCAGGCAGTGAAGGCAGCATCTCCACGTCGGTGGCCTCTTTACCACCCCAGGCGTCAGGCAGCTCTGCTCCAAACTCTCCTGGCTCACGTCGTTCGGTCAGTACTCTGAAGAAGTGGCTGACTAACCCGGTGCGAAAGCTGAGTGTCGGGTCAGTCGGAGGGATCAAAGGAGAGAGAGCGAACCGCAGAGTGGAGGCCAAAGCACCTCCCCCACCCAGCAGGAGCAGCCCTGAGCTGGGCAATAGCAGGGCACCAGAGGACCACGTTACCATCTTCACCAACACAGACAAAGAGCTGGTTAGAGACAAAAATATATTCCAATAACCTGATATACCATGTGTATACCACGTGTGGCAGTGTAGCCTTCCACTGCAATATGTGTGCATTACACAGTAAATGCTAATGCTAGTGTTCTTTATATTTTCTCTATCTATCTATCTATCTATCTATCTATCTATCTATCTACCTACCTACCTACCTACCTACCTACCTACCTATCTATCTATCTATCTATCTATCTATCTTTCCATTTATTTGTATATGTAGATAAACAGATATATAGATATTTTATCACAGATAAATAGAGAAAAAGTGATGACACTGTGGTTAGCATGTTTGCCACACAGCAAGAAGGTCCCTCATTCGCTCTGGCTCGGTGTGTTTGTGTGTGAAGTTTGCATGTTTTCCCCATGCTTGTGTAGGTTTCCTCTGGGTACTCCGGTTTACTCCCACAGTCCAAAAACATGCACAGCAGGCTAACTGGCTGTTCCAAATTGTCCTCATGACCCTAATGAGGATTAAGCGGCTTCGAAAATTAACGAATGAGTGATTGAAATAGAGAAACAACGTTTTTATATACACCGCTTGGCCCAAGAAAAGTCCTGCCCTGTAATATTTTGTTGGACTTCCTTTAACCATAGTGCCAGTGCATAATCTCCATGGCATTGTTTCAACATACTTAAGCAACATTGAAGCATTTATTTTCATCGAGAGTTGGGTTCATTTTTCACCAACATCTTGAATTGATAACTTAACAGTTGAGCCACTCCACAAAGTCTTCTCCAGCACATCCTGACAGGGTTAATTAGACCTCTGTGGTGCCAGTTCTTGAGTGAAGATGATTCTTCATGCTGCCTGAACCACTCTTTCATTATTTGAGTCCTCATTTTATATCGAAAAAGTCCATTGATGTGATAACCTGCTCATTCAGTACATTCAGCTCATCAGCTGACTTCATTTTATTGCCACATTAATGTTGCTGAGCCTAGACCGGACCAACTGGAGCAACAATGCAATAGAGATTACATGCTGTGTTCAAGGCTAACTGGCATCCAACAAAGCATTAGAGTGTGGGACATTTGTGATCTGGTAGTGTATATGATGCCATAATCCAATAATCTACAGTCAAAAACCATAAATCTATACAGTGTAAAGGAATATATTAAAAATATTAAAAAAGCCAAAGTAAAAATAGCTCACATATCTAATAGTTTGATAAGTGCATGGTAAAGACACTCATGAAAGCACTTATTAATATTTAATTCTATTTATAAGCCTTCTTGTTAGACATCACAACCAGTTTGCAGGAAGGCTGGAGCCTATCTGAGCCAACTCTGGGAGAGGCAGAGTAGACCCTGAACAGCGAAACAGTTTGTCCATCCCAGAGCTAACACACACACAACCATTCACCCTCAAGCTCACTTCCAGGGGCATGTTTATATATATATATATACATATATATTACGTGCTGTAAGCAAGGCTGAACGAACAACTTCATAAAATGTTCTCCAACACATTCCAAAGACTTTCAGTTGGGTTAAGGTCAGGACTGTTATTTTTACACTAAAGCTTATGAATGGAGAGTGTGAATTAATGCACCATAGCCAATAAGAGCCAAAATCAAAAGGCTTTAGCAGACGATCATGAATAAAACATGAGTTGCACAGGTCTCTTAAACATTCTATTAGACACAAACCGAAATATTACACAGTTAGCTATAGATATAATTATTAGCATATTCTTTGTTAGACCGTTAGATTATTTTACACTGTCTTATATCCAACAGTGCAAAACCTACAGCTAACATTTTCCCTCTCTCTCACACACACATGCACACACACACACACACACCCACACACACACACACACACACACACACACATACACACACACACACTTCTACAGGCGTTACAGTGATGAAACAGTGAGAGTCGATACACACTGAGTTCGCAGCTGACTCGCTGGACTACCCTGCGTTTTGCATCTGTCTCACTCCTCACCATGTAGTCATGTGTTGAAGACTCGGCTCCTGTGTCCCGCTGTCTGATATCTGATTGCAAATCCAGCAATGTCTGCGAATACTCTGTTAAGATAATCAAGCACAGTTATAGAAAGGAATTACACTCTAGATTCGAGATGTGTTTCAGCTGGTAAAACAGACAGAATTTTTTAACACTGATGTATGCATGTATAGGAATGGAGGGATGGGCTACCGGCCTCTGAAGATGCCTCAGGAATCCCACAATCCCACAGGCATCGGATTGATTCTCTTCAGGGCTCCACCTCACTGGACCCAATTCAGGTGAGTCATGGGGGTTGGTGGATTTAGGGGAGTCGAGAGAGCGAGAGAGAATGAGAGAGAGCAAGAGAGAGTGAGAGAGAGAGAGAGAGAGAGACACTGAGTGAGTGAGAGTGAGTGAGAGAAAGTGAGAGGGAGAGAGAAAGAGAGAGAGAGTGTGTGTGTGTGTGTGTGAGAGAGAGAGAGAGAGAGAGAGAGAAAGAGAGAGTGGGGGTAAGAGAGGGAGCAAAAGAGAGAGAGATAGAGAAAATGAGAGGGAGAAAGAGAGGTAGAGAGAAAGAGAGAGAGAGATAGAGAGAGAGGGGGAGAGAGTGTGTATGAGACAGGGGGAGAGAGAAATGGAGAAAGAGAGAGAGTGTTAGAGAGAGAGAGAGAGAAAGAGGGGGCAACTGAGGGAGCAAGAGAAGGAGAGAGAGAAAGAGTGAGAGAAAGAGAGAAAGTTAGAGGAAGGAAGAGAAAGAGTGAGGCAAGGAGAGATAGAGTGTGTGTGTGTGAGAGAGAGAGAGCGTGTGAGAGAGAGAGTGTGTTAGAGAGAAGGGGTGTGAGAGGGAGAGAGAAAGTGAGACGGAGAGAAAGAGAGAGAGGAAGAGAATGTGTAAGAGAGAGGGAGGTAAGAGAGGGAGTGAGGGATGCAGAGAGACAGAGAGAGAGACAGAGAGAGAGAACAAGGGAGAAAAAAGAGAGAGACAGAGAGAGAAAGAAAGAGTGAGGGAGAGAGAAAGAGAGAGTGAGAGAGAGGGAGAGAAAGAGAGTGAAAGACAGGGAATCAATGAAAGTAATTAATACACCATTTTTCCTCTGACTGAGCCTTCCCTGAGGGTCTCGGAGAAAAGCACAGGGATGAGAAAAGAGTTCTCATAGCAGTGATGGAGGACCAGGCTGCCTGTAAAAGCAGTGATCACAAGAGTTGAAAGCGCTCATTGATCAAACATGTCTTCACACATACAAAGGCCACACATCTTTGTACATGTAAACAGGAGCCAAAGGAACACAAACGCAGCTCTAGTCACACACAACCCTAATACTTAATACTTTAATACTCTTGCTCTTGATCTACTCTCTCTCAGTGTTTCCTGATCTCGCACCTCAGACACACGCAGCTCCAGCATCACTAAAAGGGAGAAGAAAAAAAACAAGCAAGGGTATTTACTCTAATTTAGTGCTCTGTCTTTCCCACACATGTCCCACGATGTGCTTTGCTTAATTGTAGGAAACTGTTAGTGACAGTCACATTAATCAAATATATTTGGGCATACTGACAAATAACCGTGCCAGAAATTTCTGCAGTCTCAGCTATATATCAGAACATCCAGTAATACATTTAATAAGCTCTCAGAAGATTTGATTTTAATATGTAATACAAGGCATAGAGCCAGATTTACTAAACAGGTCAAATTAGCATGAAGCTGCGATCATAGAAAATGTCGATGTGAAAATGAGGAGTGATCAGTTCTACTACCACGTGCCTTATTTCGCCCAGCCGAAATGACTTCATGTAGAAAACGGTGGATGATTTTTAGCCTTCTGGTTGTCAACTGGCATGCATTTTTCACGTAATATGTAGAGCCATGGAGCTACTGTGCGTTCCTGGAGGGCGTGGCTAAGATTCACAGTAAGCATACACGGCTTACCGGATGTTACCGTAGATTTCCATGGTGGTAAAAATGGGCATGTAACGGCAACTGCCACGAATCATTTCAGTTACTGCTGGTAGACATGACGACTGCAACATATGCAGCACAGATGCTCACGTTTATCAGGCAAGTGCATATTTATATTTTTTTCCACCTAATTTTATGCGAAACTCCAAAATCTGCTGGAAATGGCACGGTAATCCAAGCCATGGTGCACATGTATCGATCACTATGTGTGATCTTTGCATAACAGTACACAAATGAAATGAAATGTTCTGATACGTTTTCATCTGACATTCCAAGTAAATGACTGGTGTACGAACACACTGACCTTTTGCGTGGCACCAACTAGAATATATGATGTCAGATCCAGGTTGTATTTTAGGACCTAACGTTAGGTAACTTTACAGTACCCGGTTGACGTGTTTACGCTAATACTACTAATAACATTGCTATTGTCACGACTTTAGTTACTATTTGTACTATTAGTAGAGAAATATGAATTTAAAGTGAGCTCTCAAATGTGTAGTAATTATAACATGAACAATATATAGCACACAACGAAAGGTAATAACTTACTAGGTCCGAGCGCGCACTCGCGGACTACGAACAGGCAAACATACACACAATTTCCGGAGAAATGAAAATCGGTGCATCACAGTACCTTCCGTGTAGCTCACAAGAAATGCAATTAAAAAGAGTGGAGAAAGTTCTCTTGCTTCTATACCATGCGCTCTGTTTAGTCGTGCCTCACTCCTGGGCACACAGCGACTTTCGCCAGCACGTAAATTATATTTTGCAACAAAACACTACACTAGCTCAGTCTTTGCACTAACACACACCTCACCACTCGCTTCGTCCAGAGTGTCTCCCTCTCTCTCACTATCTCGGCAAGACATGCTTTTTCGGCATTAAATAAAGGAGCCGAATAACAAAAATAACAATTAGCAGTAAACTGACTACTGCACAGTTTAGTAAACCACACTGCACGATTCTTTTAAATCCTCTCATCTCCAATTTTATTTTTTTTGTTTTGAAAGAGAACCTCATATAAATATGAGGTCAAACACAAAAATAACTATTGTCCACACCTTTTCATCTCTTTTCAATTCTTGTTTTTAGTCAATCCTGAAAGTTATTCTTAGCACCAAAAGGGGGGCTGCCATAAGTCATCAGTAAATCTGGGCCGCGGTATGCTGTTTAAAGAAAACAATCATAGACGCGATGATGTGACATGAAACAGATTTACTGTTGCCATGCTGAAGTTTGTTATTTGCAGTGTCATGACACTCCATGGTGATTTATTCCTCTTCCCCCATTTTAAAAATGTATTCCACAGTTACATTTTGTACTTTTTGTGTTTAATGTTGTGGAACATCCACAAAACAAAATAGTTTCTAGAATCACTTACATCACTGAAGCGATAAACAGTTATTGCCTCACCAACCTTTTTTTGTTTTTTTCCTAAAAATTATTTTTTTTCTTTTTTTTGTTACCCTCTTGAAGTGTATGAGACAGAAGAATGCCGCTTGTCGTCTTACTGAGAAAAAACAAAACACAAAGTCCTGAAAATTTTTGTGTTGACACTGGTGACTCCTACTATGAGTGTTGAACACAAAATGTCTCCTCACAGAACACCCCATCAAATCAATGATCACACACACACTTCATAATAATGTGTGTGGATCGTCTGACATGCAAGTCCCTGCGTAGGATGTTACTAGAGAAATGAGAAATAAACCCTTTTAGAAAGAACATAATGTAATATAATAAACTTCTTAGAATCATTGCCTGATCTGTACTGTCATGGAAAATGAACCAGTGCAATACAAAAACAAATGTGGGGTTTATTACACTCTGGTTGTATATGTGAACTACGGGTGAATAATAATAATAATAATAATAATAATAATAATAACTATCATCATAATCATCATCTCTCACTCATTTTATGAAACTGCTTAATCCTACAAGGGAAGCGTGTAGGCTTGAGCCTCTCTTAACCGACGCTAGGCGAAGGTACACACTGAACAGCTCACTCATTGCACAACAACACATGCACCCCTTGGAGCAATTTGGAACAGCCATTTAGCCTAACATGCAGAGAAAACGCACACAAGCATGGGGAGAACATGAGAACTCCAGACAGAAACATCCAAGGCTGGGACTTCCCCCAGGACCTTCTTGCTGTGAGGTGGACGTGCTAACCAGTCACCACCATACCATAATGATGAGGAGGATTATTATTTTTGCCATTTTTGAAAATCATTTAAAAATTTTTTTACTATTAGTAAAATTTACTAAAAATAAATATGCTGAGGGATATAGTGTACGTCATTAATTGTAAACTTCAAAACATTAGCCTTGACTTTCTCAGTTAGTCGATGCTCAGTGACTGTTGCAGTCATCCCTAGGTTTTAGCAACATGAGCACAATAAATTTACCAGACAGAAGCCCTTATCTTTTTTTATTTAAATTTTTTTTTTTATAAATAACCTGTCCTGTCCAGCATCATAGCAAGCCGAATGGCAGCCTGGTTGCAGTGTTGTGCCGAACAAATTTGCCTTTCCAAGAGGAGGTATACTTATGGGTATAAGGCTCCTCTTGATAATCTGATTCATTCATTTATTTACTGTTGAATTGTGTTATGGAATCTATGTAATCTTGCTGGACTTGACTGGAGGGGACAGAAAAATAAAGAAGACAGCAAACAGAAGCAAAAGGGACAGCAAAAAGAAGAAAGTAGACTGAGGAAACACTGTAGATATAAAGAACGACCCTTCAAACCAAACTATCACAAGACATTAAACTGCTATGTTTGTACATAAATACACCGGCAAATTTCCTGCGGCTTTTACAGAAAAACAGAGCTGACAGTAATCGAGAGTTTGCTAAATAATAACAAAATCAAAAGAGACATATTTTATAAGCGTATCATAACAACCACCAATATACCGAATACACAGTCAAAGAGATGGAAGAAAAAAAAATACATACACACACACACACACACACACACACACACACACACAAACATATACACACACACACACACACAAACATATACACACACACACACAAACATACACACACACACACACACACACACACACACACATATATATATATATATATACACACACACACACACACACATACATACATACATACAAACACATACACACATACATATTTATACACATATATGTATATATATATATATATATACACACACATACACCCATATATACATGCACATACATATACAAAAAAACCCTAAAAAAAAGAAGAAGAAGAAAAAAAAAAGACAAATCAGTGATCGTGCCAGGTTGCAAAACATGTGGAACAAGTGAGTGATCGGCGACAAGTGGCAAGCGAGACCGTGCAAATGTTACCACACCTCCATCAAGGCCAGAGGCAGACCAGGGCAGCCCTGAGACCCGGGCCATCAGCAGCAACCTCGGAGCATGAACACAAGCCACCCCACACCAAAGACAACCCCGGACCCACCCAGAGATGGCAGATGAGAGCCCCAGCCAGAGCCCCCCGTGGCCGCGGGGCGCATAGGTCCCGGCCACCCAGGGCAGCTAAAGTGGAGGGCCCAGGGCCCCAAGGGCCCGGAGGCAATCCCCCCTCCCCAAGGCAGAGGACCTGCACCACGCCCAGAAGAACCAGGCCCCCCAAACAACTGCCCGGAGCGGGCAAGCACCCACCCCGATGCTCCAGTTTATCTATCTGTCTATATATTTGTGTGTGTGTGTGTGTGTCAGCTGTTGTCCTGCTCTTCTGTCCTTGTATGGAGCTTTAGAAACCTCCAAAAGGATTAAAATCTGTAAGGGTGTGATTATTAGTCAGTGTCCCATAGTGCTCTGTACGAAGTCATGGTCATTAGACCATTTAATTTTCCACGGATCATTTCTGGGCATTCCGTAACAAAAGTCATGTGATGTGATGAAGTAACTAGACATGTGTGAGTGTGTGTGTGTGTGTGTGTGTGTGGCTATATGCTAAAAGCCAGTCCTGACTGTGCGCTGATGATGGCTTTCTAGCAGATGTTGGTTTCTAGCGTATGCAGAGAAGAAGAAGCATGTTATCAGTTTGTGCTTTAATGGTTTGTGATTCTTTGTAGTCAACAAAAGTAAAGTATAAAGTTACATTATGCCTCAGTGTTAAATTTACTATGTTGACATACTGAGAGAAAGTGAGACAGTGAAAGAGAGCGAGAGAGAGAGAGAGAGAGAGAGAGAGAGAGAGAGTGAGAGTGAGCATGAGAGAAAGAAAGAGAGATACAGAGAGACAGAGTGTGAGAGATAGAGAGAGAGAGACAGAGAGACAGGGAGAGCAAGAGAGAGAGAGAGACAGTGAGTGAGAAAGAGAGTGAGTGAGAGAGAGAGAGTGCGTGAGAGAGAGTGAGCGAGAGAGAGAGAGTGAGAGGAAGAGACAGTGAGCGAGAGAGGCAGAGAGTGAGAAAGAGATAGAGAGATAGAGAAAAAGTGAGCAAGAGAAAGTGAGTGAGTGAGAGAGAGAGAGCGAGAGAGAGAGAGAGAGAGAAAAAGTGAGCGAGAGAAAGTGAGTGAGTGAGTGAGAGAGAGAGAGAGAGTGAGAGGAAGAGACAGTGAGCGAGAGAGGCAGAGAGTGAGAAAGAGATAGAGAGATAGACAAAAAGTGAGCGAGAGAAAGTAAGTGAGAGAGCGAGAGCGAGAGAGAGAGAGAGAGAGAGAGAAAGTGAGCGAGAGAAAGTGAGTGAGTGAGAGAGAGAGAGAGAGAGATAGTAGAGGATTATAGTAATCGGGTCAGTCCCTTTTAGGTCATGCCCTCATGCATATTTCTCTATGATTGTAAATTGCTGAGTTCAGGATTGCTTGCCTATCGGTTGTATGTTGTCATATAGTTCTTAATACTGAAGGCTCATATATTTCTCTTCACCTGACTCTGTGCTTCAGTCCCTGGGGTTCCTGCGAGAGTTTATTGTTTGTTGGCTAATGGAAAATTCCTGAAAGAACATATAATCGCTCCAGCAATCCAGGCCTCGTCAGTCAAATGGAAGTGTTCCTTTAAGCAGAGAACTTTATCACAGTTTCATACAGACGACGCAGCCTGATCCTTTTCTACCAGAGTGAAGCCTTAGCTCTCTGGTGTATTCTCTCCTCCTACCAGGCAGAAAAAGAAATAATGCAGAAACGATGAAACAGCTTCCCTGTGTCGAATCTAACTTTAGCATAATTTCCTGCAGGAAGCACAACGATCCCGATCTTCTTCTTCTTTTCTTTTTTTATTAAACTACCAAGAAAAGAAAAGCTGGTGGACTTCTGGATAGAAAAACAAGGCGTGTGTTAAAGAAGGGAACATGATCTTTTGGGGGGGGTCTGTTCTCTCCTGTTGATGCAGCTCGAACACATCTGGAAATGATCAGAGGCGAAGAGTACGGCCAGGAAAACCTGTCAGCCATGCAGGGGAGCGCAACCTCGACCTCAAAGCACAGCACTGTTCAATTTGACGCAGCACACAGAATGCCCAACGCTGCAAAGCTCAGCACAGTGAAATAAAATACAGCAGGATAGATCGAGACATGAAAGCACAACATGATGCAGCTGTTCTGCTTGTACACAGTGTTTGGGAGTGGATGGGTACTGAAATACTATCATGAAAAATATAAATACAAAACAAATATTCTTTACTCAGGTAACGTATCAGTTCCCAAAAGTGAGAATTTAAAAAATTAAATAGAATTACACTGTACACAGGGCTGAGCTGAACTTGTTGAACAGTTGAACAGCTATGCACCTTTGCAAATATAAAAAAAAAGTAATTATTAAGTAAGTAAGTAAATAAATAAACAAACAAACAAACAAACAAATAAATAAAGATTGTATGCAGAGACACACCTATATACAAATAATATTTGCAGATCCCCACGTGCCCATGTGTGCATACTTCCTGAATACTTACAGTACATTACACTAGACGTAGCACTAATACACACTTTTAGTGTGATTTTTAGAACTGCACGATTAAAAACAAGACCAGGCACCAATCGAAACCAATCTTCTCAGGTTGGAGTTCATTTGTCCACCAATTGAAGAGACAGCTTGCGCCATCATAGAGACGACTGGAAAATGGCAGCATGCAATAATGTCACAGATAAATCCTTCTTGCTTGAAGTGTGTGGAGTAACATTGGTGCTTGATCTGATTAAAAATGAATCCGTTTATATAAGACAGGCCGGCAGGGTTGCTACCTAACACTTTGACAAACACACACAATTCAATCCTAGGGGCAATTTAGAGTAGCCAGTTAACCAAATTGACATGCCTTTGGGAGGAAACCGGAGTACCCAGAGGAAACCCATGTAAGCAGATGGAGAATATGCAAACTCCACACAGAAAGGCTCTGGTTGGCTGCAAGATTTGAATCCAGGCCCATCAGTGCTAACCACTGCACCACTACACTGCCACAGTAACATGTGCTCTGGCCAGAGTAAGCTGGCATTGGTTCCAGTTTACCTAATTAAGATCCTAATAAAGGATAATCAGTACAGATAATGAATGAATGATATACTACTCTGGTGAAAATTTCCAGTATACAGCCAGAGTTCACTTCACTGGCACCTGGTAAATGGTGAATTCCAACTTCATAAAATGTAAAAAAAAAAAGTGGGTACAGTGTGGTGGTACACCCTAACACTATTTTAGACAATGCCACTATCTGTTTTTTTCATAGGTATAACATCAGTATGCGTAGCCAATCAGCATTAAACATTGCAGGTAGCCCCTCCCTAGGTCGGATTAGGTTCTGTCAGACTCGATATCGTTCAGGTTTGGAAAAGCATACAACTGTTTAATTTGGTTCTAGACTTTAACCAAAACAAAAGGCACTGTTCCAGTTTCCTGGTGCCAAAGGTTCCACATTGTGCCTCGAGGACATGCATTCAGATTGGTGTTTCAGTTTCAAGTATTTTACATACCCTCTCATTTCTCTGAAGAGTAAACCCAAGACTTGTCGATCTGACCAGATCTATTTAATCTGGCCTTCTTTTACACCTCCGCAGTCATTATAGTGAGTCAAGTAAAGAGGAGAAGTGAATACAACTTGACTGTTTCACCCTGCTGTCTTTGTGGATTTAAAGATGAGGCTGTAAAAAACAGAGACCTCACTCAGAAAAGCGAGCCGAAGCCCTGGAGATGCAGAGAAAAACTGTGCTCTCGATCACGGCATCAGCGCAGGAATCTCAGTATGTTTCATATTAAGCTACGTGCCTCCAAAGCCGCAATTAGTTCTTGCTAAAACTAAGACTGTCTCTGAGTTTAATAAGCGATGTGGTATCAGACATGTGGTGTTTAGAACTTGTGTGGTGCTGGTGTTATTTGAGAAAAAAACATTAGATTGATGTATTGGCCCTTCTGATCATTAGGCGTGAACATTTATCAAAGGAGCAAGATAGAAACTAAGAAACTAGAAGGGCTGCAGACTGACTGAATGTTTGGCAACTGATTAAAGATCTTTCTGTACCCACTACAGGGGCGGTGGTCTGTGTTTTTCTGTATTTCAACACATGAGTTATTTCTTAAATAAAAATTCTGTCATATTACTGAGCTATTCATCATATTTCCATTACATGTGTATCTTATGTACCAATTTCTCTCTCTTTTTTTTTTGAGGGGGGGATAACATGATTTATGAAGCTGTTTCACTCATGTCCTCAGTTTACCTTTCAAAATATGCAATAACAACAAAGACAGGAACTTTATACTGTTGTACTTCCTCTCCTACCGCACATTACACAATCTGACAGAACCAAATTCCACATTCTTCATCATTAACATGAACAATGACCAACCATGTCACTCTGTATACATCCAGCATCCTAGCTGTAAGATTGTAGTAATGTTTGAATGATGAGAGGGATTAACAAGCTAAGTCACTGCCATAGCATTGTAATCCCTCTCATCATTCAGTCACTGTCACTAACACAGCCTGAATATTTCTCTCCTGTCGCCAAGGCAACATGCACCATTACAGAAACACTATAAGAGCTCAGCACTTTCTCAGCCAAGTATTGAATATATTTCATAACCCCATCATCGCTTCCTTTCTCCACAGAATCCCCAGCTCAGTAACCTGCAGCTAGAAGGCAGTGGTTCTGTGTTGATGGATGATACTTCCAGCCAATCATCAGTCACTGGTGACAGTGAAGAGGAACGTAGGAGTGCCTTAGAGAAAAGCATGTAGGTCTGGAGTCTATAGAACTTAATGATAAACATTATCAGAACCCCAGTAGGAAATTTCACATTTGTTGTACCTTTTCACAAGTTATAGTTTTACATTTTTGAAGTAAGATTGAGTCCATAGGCATGAATCTATAGAAAATAGGTGCACGTGGAGAGCGCAAACCTCTGGCAAGCCAAAACAAACAAACAAACAAACAAACAAAAAAAACCAGAAAGGGCACAGCACCCCCTGCTGGACCTGCTGTAATACCACACTTCCAAAAAATCGTTCTCTCTTTCAATGTTAAAAAACTCTTTAAAAACATAACAAAATGCAGTTTGTTCCTACAAGAAAACTGTAAGAGGATTCAAGGGCAGAGCTATAGTATATAAGTAAACATAAGTATAAGTATATAGTATATAATACAGATAAATAGTATATAATATATACAGATAGTATATAAGTAAACTGAAGTAATTAAAAACCAAGAACCTGAATGCAGTAGAATGGTCTAGTCGAAGCCTAGACCTCACTCTGATGGAGAATCTGTGGCAAAACCAAGTAGCCTGAGCAAACTTCCACAGAACTTGAGCAATTTTGCAAGGAGGACTGGATAAACATATAAAGATGCAGATGTGCAAGGATGCTAGGGACATATCCCAGATGACTTACAGCTGGAATTGAAGACAAGGATGAATTTGAGCATGTATTGTCCCAAGGGCTGTATATGTGCAACCAAAGGCATGTTTTTCTGTTTAATTTACTTTTGGGTCAAATTAAAATTATTTTTCCCTACAATGAGATATTGTCTAAATGAATTTTTTTTTTAATCCCAGGGAAGTCCTTTTCAAGTTCAGTTTATAACACTATAAGAAATGTGGAAATGTTCTTGGGGTGAATAATTATGCAAGTATTCAGTCCAGGGAAACATCTGCATCTTTTGAAGAGAATATGTAGGTTGATAAATGCTTTGAAAAAAACACACAAGATTGTATCACAAGAGGACAAGCTTAACGTAGTATATAAGTAAACAAGATACACTCTCAAAAATTAATTTTACCTTTAGGGGTATAACGGCTTGTCACTGGACGAGTCCCACTAAGGTACCATTTCTACCTTGAGAACATATACCTTTTGGCCCTAAAACAGTACGTACAGATACGTTGAGGTCCAATCATGTGCCCTAAGGTATACATTATAATAGACTGTATTTTGAGGGACAGAAATGGACTCCTACTGTGTTCCTATTTCTTATAATGTATGGACAAAAATACACTTGTATATTTGCTTAACCTTCTGGGGAACTCCAGAATTATCTGCATATTGTAATAACTTAATGTGCTCACTTATGTCAGGGGTGTCGAACTCATTTTCCCTGAGGGCCGCATCACTCAATTTCTAGGTCATCGGTTGCTGAATAATCATTAAACGTTGGTTTAAAAAGGTCAATCGTGAAACCTGCATGGTAAAATGATTTCTTTAGGCATTTGTCCTTTTCCTTTATTCACTTTCCTTTTTCAATATTTGACAGCGCAAATCTTTCTCGTGTCATGAATGACTAGCTGTTTATTTGAAATAGGTTGCCGCCACCTAGTTGAAGGATAAAGAATTAGCGTTCATGGTAATGGTTGATGTGAAGAATGTAAGATAATCATATTCTTTAAAAGCTCTCACAGGCCTCATAGAATGGGTTGGTGGACCGGATTTGGCCCGTGGGCCTTGAGTTTGACACCTGTGACACTCTAGCAGCTAAAAACTATTGCTGCCCCAGTCTCGCATTTTACTTTTTTTTAAGCTTGTCATGTAAGTAGAAATCAGAAAACACGAAGAACTCTGTCCTACCAACTGTTAGTCTGTTAGTAAGACTGCTGCCACTGGAGGTTCCTTCCATAACATCTCACAAACTTAAAAAACTCAAATAAATGGCCATATAGCCATAGAAAAAGTGAAGACGTCAAGTGTAATGGTGCCCACCATGCACTCTGTATTTGAATATTATAATTACATGTGGTGATTGTAGCACTGTGTGTTGGGTGATTAACTCTGCTTCGATGATTCTGAATCAGTTCACAGTGAAACATACTACTCTCATCCATCTTCCTTTCTTTTCTCTGCAGGTATGTATTGGAAGAGTTGATTGAGACAGAGAAAATGTACGTAGCTGACCTGGGCTTCATCGTGGATGTGAGTGACAGTATGCCAAATTCTACAGGAAATTAAGTAATTCGACTAGGCTACATGCCGTCCCCATGTTCTTTCCTGAAATTACATATATCACATGAGTTCAATACTAAGGGAGCAGAACTGAGTGGCTCTGTTTTAGCAGTGATCAGGGCTAATTACAAGCAGAAGCTGGGGATGAAAACATCATGGGATTCATTTCATTATAATATTTGAAATCATGTTTTTGATGTAGTTTTTAATTTTCAGGTCTTGAAACACTCTAAAATATATAACAAGCCAAATCTGTAATACACTGGACATTGGCACCTTGGCGCATTCTTATATTGTTTATATAATTTATGACAAGTTTCCTACATTTAGAGATGTAAAATGAAGATGATTTGTAAATGCAGAAGTTTATATTTTTTCCCCGTGCTTGTGTGGGTTTCCTCTGGAAACTCTGGTTTGCTTCAACAGTCCAAAAACATGTACATTAGGATAATTGGCTGTTTCAAATGGGCCTAGATGTGAGTGTGAGTGGTTGTGTGTGTGTTGCTCTGCGACAGTCCGGTGAGCTGTTCAGGGTGTAACTTGCCTGGAGTAAGCGGTTTGGCAAGTGAGTGGAAAAAAAAAATTAAATAAGATTTTAATGGTTTACTTTTGCATGCTTTTTTTACACGATGCGCTTTTAAATTCATTTATAGCTTTAATATATACTATTTCGAAACACAAGCAAATCAAACAAAAAATTAGATTTTTATAGTCTTTTTTTTTAATTATGATAATGATGACACCACCTGCTTGAAGTCACCGTAACAAATACATCACAAGTAACCGTCTTTTTGATTATGCCATAATAATTTCTGTTACTACATGGGAATCTGATTGGTCCAATAACTTGGAATTAAAAATCCTTATTTCTAGTGGACAATGCTTGAATCAAAATGATGGACACTCACAGTTTGTCATGGTCTCGTGGCACCTTTATTACATGCTTTAATAGAAAAATAAATCCATAAAAATCTGATTTAAGTTTGATATTCTTGTGTTTCTGTGTGGTAACTGGTTAGGAAAGAAGGGAGTCTCGCCCCCTAGCCCCATACGAAGACTGCTACCCCAAGGCGTGTTCTTTAGAGCAGGCCAATAAAGACAGATTTGGTGGAAAGAAAAACACCTAAATCTTAAAAAATATATGTTCTTACAATTAAATAGTTTGATTTCAAATGTTAAGATCTAGAATTAACGGAACAGCTGGCCAGCTAGGTTAAGCTTTTATCCTAGCATGGAGTTGCCTCGGAGCACACAGACCTCACCTAACCCGAGTCTGTCATGGTTAAAATATTTAAAAATCAAACAACCATCCCCCCAAACCCTATTAATTAGACTTTTGTATGCATTTATGTGCTGATATTTGCATCTAGTGTATATACTATAGATATTTGTCTCAGGCTTGGTAGATGTCGCTGAATTGTTTAATAACCTCTACATAGCAGACCAATCAGATTGCACCATTCCTGTGTAGTATATACTAAATATTTATATCTCTTACAGGGCTACATGGCCACTATGAACACTAAAGGTGTACCAGAAGACATGAAGGGAAAAGATAAAATAGTGTTTGGCAACATACACCAGATCTACGACTGGCACAAAGAGTGAGTATAGTTTCCTGGTTGTGTGTTTTTCCTAACTGCTTCTTTTTTCCTGTACCTCCAGGTACTTTACTGCTATTGATTTCCAGAAATCATTTCCCTGGTATCTGATGGCTGTAATGCTTTGTAAGATTCCACTCAGTCTTGATTCAGTAAAAGGTCCAGGATGTGTCCTGTATATAATTAGATTATTTGTATTGTTGTGTCTTAATGGAATATTTGCAGTTTTCCCTTAATAAACACACATGCACTAGATCAGCACTGTCCTCTTGGTAGAGATGGAAATATAGGGGTGCGTTATCTCAAATCGATACTGAAACAGCAGAATATCACCACAAGATCACCACCAAGATCCTTCTTGAACTCTATCCGAACCATCCAGGATCAGTTACAATTCAGCTATTGAACTTCCAGTGTCACGGGGAAGCTGAGCCCATCCCAGCTGTCTCTGGGCGAAGGCGGGGTGCACCCTGAACAGCTCGCCAGACCATCGCAGGGCGAACACACACACACAACCATTGGGTCAATTTGGAACAGCCAATTGGGCTAATTTTCATGTTTTTGGACTGCAGGAAGAAACCACAGTTCCCTGAGGAAACCCACACAAGCACAGGGAAAACATGCAAACTCCACAGAAACGCCCGAGCCCAGGTTTCGAACCCAGTACCTTTTTGCTGTGAGGCAGACATACTAACCACTACACCACTGTGCTGCCCAGCTGAGACTTTTTGTACAGTAATATCAACTCAGTACTGAATTATTACTAATCACAAACCATTACAAGACCACCAGGAACCAACAGCAACCACAAAAGTATTCCATTCATTTGATTGGTGTAGCAGTAGACTTTTTTTAAAAATACAGTTCTGCAGAATCTGGGTTTAGATACCTGGGTGTACCTTACTGCTTAGGCTGCTGCCCACGCAACCCGACCCTAGACCAAGCGGAAGAAGAAGAAGAAGATGATGATGATGATGATGATGATGGATTTAGAGGCAAACACACAGGAAGTGAACAAGAACAAGCGAATCACTTGCGAAAAACAGGATGTGATGAATTGTCACCTTGTACTTTGAAAGGAAGTTTCTTCTTTTCTGACTTGGTGACCCATTTCACAGACGCCATCATTTCACAAGCCATAACTTAGCTTCAAGGCCAAAAGTTTGTGAGTGCTCAGACACACAGCTGCTTCTTCTAACACTAAACATCTTCAATTTTCCAACTTTGACAACCATGGAAGACTAACTGTCGGATCAGCTTTTGACGTTCTACACTGCAACACAACAAAAGTATCACTCAACACTGCTGATATCATAATCTAGAATAGACTGCTTTAGCCCCGGGTATAGTCTGGACAGGGGGGATTCTATGGCCTGTTACAGGGGATGATCACCTGACCATTACAGCAATACCTCTGTACATGTCTACAGTATCCAGGTTGTGTTATGTACATTATTATTCCAGTAAAGAATGTATAAGATAGTTGAGTCTCAACGGAATTATGAATTTAATATCACTTCCTGTCATTACGTCTAGTGTGTGTGTGTGTGTGTGTGTGTGTGTGTGTGTGTGTGTGTGTGTGTGTGTGTGTGTGTGTGTGTGTGTGT
>JAOUQZ010000017.1:4333565-4348971 GCA_028564935.1 Neosilurus hyrtlii | reverse complement strand
CTCTCTCTCTCTCTCTCTCTCTCTCTCTCTCTCTCTCTCTCTCTCTCTCTCTCTCTCTCTCTCTCTCTCTCTCGGCTTTGCCCTTTGTTGTGGTCCTTTCCAAAGTGATGAGCTCTGTGTAGAAAAGGAGTTTAAATGAGACATGGGGGATGGGTTCACATTAGCCCACGGCAGCCATTTGTAGAACAATTTCCAGCTGAAGCAATAAAAACATTTAGTTCTTTCTTAGCATTTAAAAACAACACCAACAGAAAAAAACATTACTGGAGACAATAATTCATGTAGACTGCGCTTTGGGCTGTTTTTGCTGTGAATAAAATGTGAAGCGATGAGAGTTAATCCTACTTGATCTTAAATTTAAAACATTGCTGCAGCAAGTGGTATGTTAATCTGCAGTATATACATTATGTAGATGGAGTTCATGTAGGACACGTTAGATGTTGTACTAGTGAATTTACGAAGGACAAAAGTGGGCTAATATACATTGATGATTTTCTGCTCACCTTAGTAAAGCATGTCCACCTGCAGAATAGCACAGAAATTTTCACATCCAGAATGTTAAACATGAAAATCTCAGGAAATAATCAGTATCTGAAATACTTAGTATTTAATGATTTCCTTAAACCTGTAACACATTGACAAAAAGGCACTTATTGCCACTTCTAGTACTTCTTTTTTTTTTTTTTTTACTTTTCTGTCTCTTGTTTTTTCTAATTCCTCAAATCTCCCTACCCCCACCCCCTGAGTTAGAAATGGGTACTTTTATCTCGATAAAGTGTAAATTATCACTGTTCTCCATTGCACATCAAGCTAATTGGCTTTCACCTGTGATCAACTGTAATCTTTCTGGTGAGTTCACTGGAAAAACAGCTATTAGGAAATAGGAAAACAATCAACTATGGGTAGCAAGGCACTGTCAGAAGATCTCAGGCATTCATTTAAAGTAAAAGACAGGAGATGGGTACAAGAATAATTCAAAGGCTTTATTAGTTCAATGGAGCACAATGGAGTCTGTAATCAAGAAGTTGAAAGTGTTTAGTACTACTAGGACCCTTCCTGGATCAGTCCATTCCTCCAAACTGAATGAAAAAGTCAAAAATAAACTGTTTAAAGATGCTACCTGTAGGCCAATGGCAACTTTGCAGCAAAGAATGGTCATTGTGTGTATGGGACAACATCACAATTAAATTCTTTGTGAAGACAAAAAAAAAGTCGTTTCAAGCTTTCCCAAATGGAAAAAAAGTGTTATGGTCAGACCAAAATCAAACTACTTGGCTTCAGTGCCAAATGCCATATGTAGTGGAAAGTCAATACACCTTACCATCCCAAGAACACAATACCTAGAATTAAGCATGGAGGTGGTGGCATCCTGTTGTGGGGGTGTGTCTCTGCAGGAGGGACTGGGGCAAACAGTGCTTTAGTTTTTTTTTTTTGTCTATCTCTCCCAGTGCAGCTAACTGGGTTATCAAATGTCGGCCATGTATCTTACTGTCTGCATGTAAAAGAACCATTGCTGATTTTCGTCAAGAGTAGGCTGCATAGCCGTCAGCCTATCTCTGCCCTGCGATGGCCTGGTGAGTTGTCCAGGGTGTACCCCGCCCTCGCCCAGAGTCGGCTGAGATGGGCGCCATCCTCCCTGCGACCCTAATTAGGATTAAGCAGTTCAGAAAATGAATGAATGAATGAATTTTCTTTCTGAACTGTTGCTATTGTATCTTTTTAAGTTGCTCAGAGTAAATACAGCTGGAAAAATATTTTGCATTTGCCTTCATTTCAGGCAGCAAAGAAACAAAATGTGAATATTTTAAAGGGGAGGAATCATTTATCTACACCCACTATTTCCCCCTAAACCTTCGTTTCTGCAGCTTGCCAGTGAGTGTGTGTATAAAACCGGCAGACAAGACAAGTGAAATGTCTGGAAGAAAAAGTCTTTCCTCTCCTGCATATCCTAACAGTAGCAATGTTTTTATATTAGGATTGATTTTTAAAAGGAAATGCCTGTATTGAAACTATCAATACTCCAATATCGATCCTTCCGTCCCTAACTCCCCACTCAGCACAGCTGTGCTTTCTAAAGAGGCGCTGTTCATCTTCATGTCTTTTATTTCTTCTTCTTTTCCACTAGCTTTCTTTTTTTACTTCTTATCATCTTACATATTATGTACATAATATAAAGTAATACATATTACATCAGCTTGTAAACACAAAGATAGGACATGCACTTTTTGTGTCTATCTCCTCTCCCTCTTTGTCATGCTTTTTCATTCTCACCACATCACATTTTCTCCATCTATTAGACAGAGACAGATTCAGACTGTACAAATAACCGGCAAATGACTTCAAACCACAATATCACCCTGTCTCTGCAGATTTTTCATGGAATTATCTCCCTGATATCTTAAATTACACAGTATTTACCAAAGAATGAGAGTTTTGTCTTACCCAGGACATGTAATAACTCATTATTTTCACGTAAAATGTTTGATTCCAATATTTACAGGAGCGGCGTCTTCACATGTATGTGGTGTACTGCCAGAACAAACCAAAGTCGGAGCACATAGTATCAGAATACATCGACACGTATTTTGAAGTAAGTATGCAATGGTAATGCAGCTTTTTATGAGATATATGAGCTGATCCTTCTGTCCAATCATCAGTGATATCCCCTGACTCTTACTGACTCATGCTCTCCAGATGGAATGAGATAAATGAATGAATGTGGGATCAACAGCTTTAATTGCCATTAGTGTTTCCTAGTCGTGTGATGGTATAATAAGTGATCTTCTTGCTGACATTTTGATGGCTTTTAAATGCAGTGAATTATGTACATTCATTCATTTGCTGAACCGCTTAATCCTACTAGGGCCACTATCTCAGCCGAATCTAGGTGAGGGTGGGGTACACTATAAACAGCTCACAAGAGCATTGCTGGGCCAAAACACACGCCACCAGTCACACTCACACTTAAGGGAAATTTGGAACAGCCAATTTGCCTAATGTCAAATCTTTGGACTGTGGGAGGAAACCAGAATACTCAGAGGAAACCCAAAGAACATGCAGACTCCCCACAGAAATGTACTTGCCGAGCCCGGGATTCAAACCCATTCCCTTCTTTCTGTGAGGCAGATGAGTTGACCACTACACCACTTACATTTGCAATTATCACTTCTATACAACTGAGCAATTGGGGGCCCAACAGTGATAATACTGGGGATTGAACCCTCGACCTTCAGATCAGTTGACATTGCCTTAACCATTGAGCCACCCAATGTTTCCCAATACTCAGCGTGTTTCCTCCTACAGTCCAAAAACATGCACATTAGAACAACTGGCTACTGTAATTGCCTATAGGTTAGAATGTGAGTGTGAATTGGTGTTTCGTTTAGGGAATATGTTCTGCACAGGGCTTGGCAACTCACTCGGGTAAAAACATACATTTTACGCATACCACAAAAGTGGCCCATCACACCCAGTTCTGTGAAATGGGGGTAGCCAGATAGATAGAACAAGCTGTCGGGTGACTCTTTAACCAGCCTATCAACTATTTCTACCCAGTATATCAACAGTGTATCAACTTGTTGATATTTTGTAAGTAAACTACACATCCAACACACCTTTAGGCTCATGCGAATACTCTGCGAACCTTTCTGTCAAACCTTATTTTAAAAAAAGCACCAAGCAAATGGATGTGCCTCTTATTCATGTCTGTATCTGCTTTGAACATATTATAATTTCTATTTATTGAGAACAGTGTACTCATGTGTTATTGACAGATGCCTCATGGGATCTTTCGGATCAAATGTTACAAGCTGATTGATCCTATCTTTAACTGTGTTTGTGTGTAGGAGCTTAAACAGCAGCTCGGTCACAGGTTACAGTTAAACGATCTCCTTATCAAACCTGTCCAGAGAATCATGAAATACCAACTTCTACTGAAGGTGAGAGAGAGAACGCTGCCAATACAAACACCTTATTGACTGACACACACACACACACACACACACACACACACACACACACACATACACGTGCATTGATGCAGCCACGCAGCTAGACAACCATGACCTTTTTCAAAACTAATGTTTTTAATTAGCTTAGCTAAACACTGAACAGATCATTAACTGATAAATAGTGTACAGAAGTTATCCACTTGTAAACATCTTTAATAAAATTGGAGAGTACATGATTCACTGACACTGGCAATGAATACTATGAGCTTGATGGTTTCCAATAGTGGCCTAGAATACAAAAGAGAAATGAACAGTAGTAGCAAAAACACGGCAGTAGAGGTGAAAATACAGCCGGAGTATCAGAAACACATCTACTACTGAATATCATGGAAGGAGTAGGTTCTTATTGAGCATCACATGTTCTGTGGCGACTGGCTACTCATGTCATAGAAAATTTTTTAAATACTTTGCTGTGTCGGTGTCACTGGTGTCGTGTGAAATGGCTTGGTGTCTGGTTAGTTACACTGTTCTACATAAGGGTAGAGTAGAAGTCCATTTCTTTTCCATAGGCTTCAGCCTACCCTACTGTATCCTCTAGGGCTAGTTACTGGACACCCTATGTGAACCTCTTGGCAGACCATAAAGGCATATCTCTGATTCAAAACAGTAAAAGCTTAAAATACCTTAGAGGGTAAAGCTTCAAGTTTATACAGGTAAATGTGCATGTCATATACAGGCAACAATGGAACAACACTACCGGCGATTAAATTCTTGTACTCAGAGCTCCTTCAATATTGCATGTAAAAAAAGAAAATACTGCACATAAGGAAACATTTAGATGAAATACAAAGTAAAAACCAGGAACTACATAAACAAAAGAAATAGAATATTAAACTACAATAGAAGTGCAATAGAAGTGCGCTACATAGAAGAGCTGTGTGTAGAGGTCCTGGATGGCTGGCAGTTCAGGCCTGGTGATGCGTTGTGCTGATCTGACCACCTTAAACTCTATATCCTGTGAGCATATTTTTTATAGCCATGGATGGAATGGGGTTAACAGACTGTATATATGGGGGTAATATGACATAGAAACTATGCACAAATTAATAAATAAATAAGTGCCCCCAACTCATCATCCTGAGAATAGTATCCTAAAAAGAAACATTGTGCTGGTAGCATAGATCACAACCTTCTGTACACTTCATAGACCCAAATACAGGGCAATCCTAGAAAAAAAGCATTTTCTTTCTAATCTAAGTTGTGATTTAAAGATTGCATAAATATTGCTCTGAAACCCCTGACATCATTTTGGTACAGTAGGTTCAGAATGGATGGTGGCGTAAAGCTTGGCACTCTTCCGTCATAGCATGTAGGTCCTGGGTTGAAATCCTAGGCTTGGCCGAGGGCGTTTCTCTGTAGAGTTTGCATTTTTTTCCCATGCTTGCATAGGTTTGCTCCAGGTAAACTGGTTTCCTCCCACAGTCCAAAGAGATGCACATTAGGCCCATTCGCTGTTCCAAACTGCCCCAGGGTGTAAGTGAGGATGAGTGAATGTTGGCCCTGTGATAGACTGGCAAGTCGCTGAGAGTCAGCTGAGCTCGGCCCTAGTGTTCCTGCAACCCAAGTAGGACAAAAAGTTTCAGAAAATGAATGAATGAATGGTTCCAGAGAATAACATGGTACACATGATCAGTTTGGAATGATTGTAGGTATAAGATGAAAACCTGGTACATTTATTATTGACAGATGTATTTAAAAATAATCATGTTTGGCTACATGATATATATATAGCTGGTATTTCTGATTTAGATACAGAATGTACTTGTGTCTTTCTGAGCAGGATTTCCTGAAGTACTACACCAAAGCTGGAATGGACACAGATGATTTGGAGGTATGAACTTGTATGTAATAATCCCAAATTCATATTCAAATGAGCAAAAAGTGATGCAGTATTCATTCAAGTGCCACGAAGGTTAGATCACAGAACACTATGTCAGCTATAGTGACATAAAATCCTACAGACACAGAATAATTCTTACTCAGTAGGCTTAGTAACATCTCTTTTCACACAGTTTAAAAGTCTCTCTCTCTCTCTCTCTCTCTCTCTCTCTCTCTCTCTCGCTCTCTGCAACAGAAAGCAGTGGAGGTGATGTGCTTTGTTCCTAAGCGTTGCAATGACATGATGAACGTGGGACGGCTGCAGGGCTTTGAGGTATGGCGCCAGACACGAGTTGCACTTTCGAACTGTCTCAACAAAGAAAGAAAATTGAGTAGAGGTTTGAGCGTTCCTGGCTCCTAAACACCCGTTGTCTTTACAGGGGAAAATCACAGCACAAGGAAAGTTGCTTCAACAAGACACGTTTACTGTCATGGAACAGGACATCAGCTTACTTTCAAGGCCTAAGGAGAGGCGGGTCTTCCTGTTCGAACAGATCGTCATTTTTAGTGAGCCTATCGACCGGAAGAAAGGATTCTCAATTCCAGGATACATATTTAAGAGCAGTATCAAGGTGGGCTTTCTTTTTTAGAAGTGGTCTTGGCTGAATCCGTATAGCAGGTACACTATCTAATGACTGAGATCTAAAGACTCAGATTTGAACTCAGAGCTCATGAGACTCCATCTGTAACATTATCCACCTTATCAGTCATTGCGATTTAATCTGCAGTATTATTAGATCTTTATGACCTTCGTCTGTTTAACTCAGTGACCCGCTTCGTTCTGTACTGCTGCTCCTCTGTGAAAATGACCCGTCTCATAAGGATTAAATTACATTTGCTTGGTTTATACAGGGAAGCATGTTGGCGTAGTGGTTAGCACAAACTCCTCACAGCAAGAAGGTCCTGGGTTTCAGGGTGCTATTGTGTTGAGTGTACTTGTTTTCCTTGTGCTTGCATGGGTTTCATCCGGGTACTTCAGTTTCCTCCCTTAGTCCAAAGACATGCACATTAGGCTAATTGGCTATTCCAAATTGCCTCTAGGGGTGAGCGTGAGTGTGAAATGTTGTGTGTGTGTGTGTATGTTTTGGCTTTTCAATGGACTGGCGATCTGTTTAGGGTGTACAGCCATTTATCCTACTGTGCATGTTTTTGGACAGTCGGAGGAAACCGGAGTACCCGGAGGAAACCCATGTTATCACGCGGAGAACGCGCAATCTCCACACAGAAACCCCCGAGCGCAGAAATCGAACCCAGGCCTTCTTGCCTTGTGGTGGACATGCTAACCACTACACCACTGTTCCTCCTAAGTTGAACTTCTTAAATAATATAATTAACATTTATTTTTGGGGCAGTGGTGGCCGGTGGTAGGGTGCTGGATTACTGATCCGAAGGTCAGGGGTTCCAACCCCACTATTACCAGGTGTCACTGCTGTCCCCCCAGTGTAGCTTACTGGGATATCAAAAGTCAGCCATGTCTCTCACTGTCTAGCTCTGGCACTCCGGGGAGAGCGTATTCACTATGTTGCTAACAGTGTCTTCTTAAATTAATTCAGAGTTTTATTATATACTACTTAGAAACACAAGGAAAACAAACTAAAACAAGATGTGTATGGTTTATTTTTCTGTTTTAAAAGTGTCACACTAACCATGCCACCTGCTCCAAGTGACCATGAGCGTACGCTGTTTTGATTCAAAGAGTTGTTGCTATTCAAATTCCAATCATGCTGATGTGTGTTTTGGTCTGGTGTCCATCTCAGATGAGCTGTCTTGGTGTGGAGGCATGTGTAGACGGTGATCCGACCCGCTTTGCGCTGACGTCTCGTGGTGCTGATGGCAACACTGTGCGATTCGTCCTGCAGTCTTCCTCAGTGGACATCAGTAGGTCCTGGGTGAGCGACGTGAACCAGATCCTGGAGACACAACGTAATTTCCTCAACGGTAAGCAATCATCACCTCCACCATCTTTAACCTCAAGAAGAAACTGATCTCAAATGCATTCTGAGAACTGGGTTAAAGACTGGGATTTTTCTTATAAAACACTTTATAAAGAATTAAGGATTTGATAAAAAGATTATCTGTACAAAACACACACACAGACACACACACACAGACACACACACAGGATTAAATTGGTTATTTTTATTTAAAATAATTCCTCACTACTTTCTCACATACTCATAGCACGTACTACAGGGATGCTCGTGTAGTGGGTGCTTGTAGCAACGTTAGTATATATTGAGTATTTGAATGTGGTCATGGACTTCTCCTGACCTTTACTTCCTCTTCTCTTCAACAAAGCATCCATACTTACACACATAAATATTGAAATAATAAAAAATGAAGAACAGCACAAATTTATCTAAAGCACTTACTACTAAAGACTGCTTCACTACTTCCAAGACTGTCTTTCTTTCCGGTTTTGCTAAATAGCCAAGATAGTCTTGATCTGACAGTTCACTTAAGCAAACACACACACACACACACACACACACTCACACATACAAACACCCCACACACACACACACACACATCGACACATACACCGTGACATACAAACACACGCGCACACACCCTCACATACACACACACACCCTCTCATTCGCACACACATAAACCATTGCACACACACCCTTACGGATTAGCCATATCGAAACTGTAATTAACTAAATATTGTAATTGTGTGTTCAGATCACAGTGATTTAAATTTGTTTGCATTGTTTATTTATATTTTGGGAAATGGAATCACTAAACTTCCTGTTGCCACTTCAGGTTCGCAGAGTGAAGGTATAACTCTTTACTATGTTCTGTTGCTTAGCCCTGCAGTCACCCATCGAGTACCAGCGGAGGGAGAGTAAGAGTAACAGTCTGGGCCGCATCATGAGACCTCCGCTGTGTGCAGCATCTGGCCTGAGGCCTCACTCCTCAGCCTCCATGGACAGACAGAGAGCACCCTGCCTGCGTGCTTACAACACATCTCTGCCTTCCCTCTACCTGCCCAGCCAGGGCCCGACTGACACATCATCTGCACAGCTGGAGGTACAGTCCTCATTATCATACACACTTGGGATGAGCTCAGGTTTCTAAAACACACACACACACACACACACACACACACACACACACACACACACACACACACACACACACAGTCTACCTATAACCTTACATTTTGTATTTACAAATAATCAGGGTAAACATACTGTAACATCTGTCTCTGTATTTGTCTCTCTCCACCACATCTGTAGCATATACGCAATTAGAAGATTGACTATTAGAAAAAATTTCCTTTATTTCGAAATGAACAGAAACATCCTAAGGGCGGTTATTCAGTTTTATTTCCAGGAGCAGTGTAAACCTCTACCAAGAAAACAAACAAACAAACAAACAAATAAATAAAACAGACAAACAATTTTAAATTATTAATCAATTAATTAATTAATAATAAAAATAAATACATAAAAATGCAGAAAGTATACTGCTCCCCCTGCTGTTCAAATAGTACACTTCCCAAAAAAAAAAAATCATCTTATCTAACAACATTAAAGAATCCTTTCAAAAAATCCCCGGGTGCAGAATTTGATCTGGATTATCCCCAAAATCTAATTATCCACTTCTAGAACTTTCAAAAGAACTTTTCGCATGATTCCTATAAAAAACTCAAAAATCAAACAAACAATCCAACAAACCAAAGGTAAGACCTCTTTGGTGGAGGTAATAAAGTGCTTAAATTAACCGATTAGGTGAAAAATTTTGTCAAAATGTTAAAAATAGGCTATTTTTAAATAACATTTATACCCTAACAGTAATGGATTTAACAGGAGGTAATAGACATTCTTTTATTCATCATCAGTAAAAACTTGATCCTGTTCAGATTTGCGGTGGTGGCTCAGTGATAAAGGATCTAGCTTACTGTTCCAAAGGTCAGGGGTTCAAGCCCCACTACCACCAAGCTGCCACTGTTGGGCCCTTGAGCAAGGCTCTTAACCCTCATTTGTATAAAAAATTATAAATGGGATAAGTGTCTGCCAAAAATGCTGTAATTCCTGATTCTGTGCCTCCAGCACCACACATTAACATACTCATTAAATCCAGAGGCAGTTTAGTGGAAGTGGAAGGAAACCAGAGAACCTGGGGAAATCCCACACGGCTGTGGGGAGAACATACGAAACCACACACAAACAGTAATCCGAGTTTAGGATCAAACAGCCTCGAGCTGTGAACCACTAATTCTTCCCTCTGAATTCACGGATTGTTCCAGTCAATTCGGTGGAAAACTGTTTTCCCATTTTTTCTTTGCTCAGTAAGGGATGTGGTACTCACAAGTTCACTACTGTAAATATTTCTTTTAAGTGCAAGCAGCATTCATACATGAACACACATACACACACTTGGACAATATTTGAGGACAAACACAAACGTGTCCAGCCTGCAGAACTGGAATTATTCAGCTCTTTGCTCTTGGCTGAGACATTGGAACAAAACCACCTGCTCTAATCTCATCAGAAGTGGGGAGCTCAGAGACCTTCTTGAGGAATCAGACTCATCTGGAAAATATTATATGCTAATTTGCATGTGACTGTGTTTACAGTTAACACATCGCTGCAACCTGGAGTCCCGGCTGGAGGCGCAAACGGTTTCTCCAGCCCATGTTAAGCTGGCGTTCAGTGAGGAGCCTCGTTTCTCTCATGCTGGCAGCTCCTGCCAGACAGTGTCCAACGGCGTCCATCCCTCCAACACACAAGGCTCACAGGTGCACACGCTGTCATTCACACATGCTCACAACATGGACATAAGACAGGAGTGACCAATCATCTCTACAGAAGGGCTGACGTAGCTGCAGATTTCCACTCCATCCAAACAGGAGCCGTGCCTAATATTCCACCTGTTTATTCAGTTCATCTTGACCTTTTGGTGATTTTCACACATGGCTCCTGTTTAATTGGACTGAAACATGCAGCCACACATAGTTGAAACACTAAAAAGAAGCTTCAGTGCACCCCCTACTGGTAGTCAGTAGAAGCACAATTGAATGGTTTTAGAGCTCTAAGTGTAGTTAGATTTATTTCATATTTCATTTAGTAATAAATGTAAAATAATAATGATAATAATAATAATAATAATAATTATACACAAGTGTATGGTTGTGTTGTGTGTTGGCTCTGAGATGGCCCGGCGAGCTGTTCAGGGTGTACCCCGCCTTCGCCCAGAGTCGGCTGAGATGGGTGCCAGCCTCCCTGTGACCCTAATTAGGATTACGTGGCTTAGAAAATGAACGAATGAATATTTACAATAGTGCTTTTAAAGGATGCAGTGTATGGCATTCCAATCTAAATATGTTCCGAAGAAAGGAAAGACACGAGGGCCAAAAAGAACAGATGAAAGGAATTAAAAGTTGTTCGGAGAATAGAAACCAGGTTGGAGCCTGTATATAGCTAGTATATAACAAGTGTCCCACACTTGCAACTTCATCACCTGTTCTTCCTGGCGTCTGTGTTTTTACTTGGCTGGACGCATGACCCTGTAATACAGTCTGCTCCTGACTGACAGCCCAACAATAGCGGTACTGGTGTGGATTGTTTATCTTGTTTACTCAGATCTGCAGGCCTGTGCTACAAAACAAACAGGAAGGAGAAAGGGAAGTGTGAGATCCTTATCGACAGCCTGATTGTTTTCGTCCCACGCTGGTTCTGGAGTTAAGTGGTGTTTTGATGGCAGCTGGTGAATAATGAAAACATGCCTCATGATGAATTCACTTTTCGGGAACGCTCAGTTCTGGAAGCAATGAGTGACCATTTAGCTTCTCTCTGATAATATTTATGTGAAACAGCCTGTACTTTCTCTTATTTGAAACTGTAATTTCTGTGGGGAAGAAAATATTTCACATAGAAGTTACCACAGAAAATAATGAGCACCCACATCATGCATTTTATTTATTTATTTGTTTTGTTTGGTACTTTTTGGTATTTTTGGGTTTTGGTTTTGAGAAACGTTTGAAGCTCTCCACAGAGACACAGCATAGGCAGCAGTAAGAGTTGGGATAACAAGGTCATGTCAGGGATCGGTATTGCAGATATCCCCTTTATTCTCACATTTCCGTACTGATTTCATCTTCTTTAACTTTATCCTGTATTAGAGTCACAGGGAGGCTGGAGCCCATCCTAGCAGGAGAAGACAGGGAATGTAACCATTCACACATGCAATCGCTGCTAGGGGCGATCAGGAAAATCCAGTTAGCCTAATGTGCATGTCTTTGGACTATGTGAGGAAGAGTGTGCAAACTCCACACAGAAACACCTGCCTCAGGCACACGACTCGAACCCAGGACTGTTACGCCACTGTGCCCCCCTGTTCCTGTGTGATGCTGTGATTTACTGCCTCATTTACAGAAATTTTGTCTTTTTTATATTGAACGGATAGCTCTGACAGCTAAAGCTCCAAATATAACTCAGTTATGCCTTAGCAGCAAATTGCTCTGCTGTGTGTGGCAAAAGTTTTTTTTCTTCTTCTTTTCTTTTTAACCCCAGATGTTATTAATAAAACCTTTTGCGAATGCCGTAAAAAATGTTTTTAATGCAGGACGGAAGGAGCTGTTTGGTGTAATGGATATTCCCCCGTTTCTTTTGCTCCAGCATGCTGGAGAGAATGGTTCCAGAGCACCACTGTGGGAGATGGGACCATCGGCACCAGGCGCCTCCTCCAGTCTACACCTATCCAATCACCTGGCCCAGCTGGATGAAGACGAGCTTTGAGCTGGCCTTGAACTTTGACCCCGGCTGCCTTAGGAGCCTGTTACAACCTGGATGCATCCACTAGAGCGACGATTTCGTCTGGTCCTGTCCTTTACTCGCACTCTGACCTGAATGACCAAGTGACTTTTTAAAAAAAAATGTTTTATTTCAGCTTTATTTCTTTCTCCTTGCTTTTTTTTTTGTTCAAAAGTGAAATAACCATTCCTGCTTTGGGAGGTCACTGGAGCTGAATGAACTTGTGTGTGTGTGTGTGTGTGTGTGTGTGTGTGTGTGTGTGTGTGTGTGTGTGTGTGTGTGAGTGTGAGTGAGCGTATAAGAGTGTATTGGTGTGCATGTGTGTATATGCACAATAGAAATTGCTTCAGTGGTGTAAACATGTCAAGTATTATCCCTCAACAATGTGCGCTGCGGTTCAGGGGACTAATAGTTAGCATTACGGAGCCTACATGGGGCTCTAGGACTGTTTACAAAGGCACTATTTTTGTCTCCGGCTCACAGCAAAGGGCCTGCTGGGATACCCACATTCTCCAGAAGAAGCCAGTTAAAAACAAACTGACGCTGCAGTATATATTTGTATATACCGTACATTAAAGCCTGACTCACAAGTGCATGAAGACGCAGTGACTTTAGTGCCGCCTCACTGAACATGGATGTGTCCAGTGCTGTGTTTCAGAATTCTGTTTGACCGTTCAGTGCCGTTTGATCTGAGTAGAAGGAGAGCAGATACAGCTATCCTCTAGAGACCCGAAGCTGCCATGATGTAGGCCTCGAGGTCATATACTCCTCCCTGCAGCTGCAGCTACTGCTAAAAACACCAGTCCATGGATGTTTGGAGAAAGATGCAACTGTTTCAGCATGTGTCCGTTACATTTCGGCAGATAAGCGTGCATGCATTCAGTGTGCTCCACGAATTGTTTTTTTTTTTAGAAAAGAAAATGCGGTTTATTATAACAATAGACAACAGAGGGAGAAGCCTTAGAGTATGACAATCTTGATGTGTAATCACTAAACCCTGTTTAAGCCCTTCCCATCATGATGCATGTCTCCTAGCTTACTACAGGTATTTACTCCCTAAATAAAATAAACAGAGTCAATGACGGTAAATCAGAAATGTGGTGAGAATCAGATGCTTTAAAGAAATGCTCCTGTCGTGGTGCATCACTAAGCGCCACAAGGAGTTACCAAAGCTCTCCAACAGAATCCGTCAAACAACATCAGCCCACTTTAAAAGGAAATGATCCTTTATACCTGTTAAAAGTGCATTTATTTACATGTTATAATATATTTAGATATTTATAAATATGCTCACACTGCCACAATATCTACGAGTGAAAACCTGTTCACTGTAATTGAACCGATCTTTTTTCGCTTTATGAGATAAATTTAAATGATAAAAAAAATTGTATGATATCAGTAAAATAATTTATCCATTAAATATTATGGCCCCTAAAAATAATTTGAAATAAGTTCTAATGAAATATTTAAATAAAAGGAATTTATAATCAGATTTTTTTTTAAACTTGTATCAGTATATTTTCTGCAGTGCACTGAGTAAAAAACTTTCTTTCTTTTTTCTTTTCTCTGTTTCTTTTTCATTTAACTTGCATCCAGCAAGGACACAGCTTAACCAGTAGGGACCTCCAGTAAAGGAGTGATCACACTAGACGTGTGATAGATTTTATTGCTGTCGCTTTTCGAGCTCATCATATTCTCAGATTTGTTGCGGACATTCGTGGCATCGCATTTTGGTCGCCTGATTCGTAATTTCATCCCAAAAAATTTCAAACATGTTTGAAATTTCAGTGAATGTCGCAAAACAAGGCTATGATGCAGAGTAGTCTCAATCTCTCCTTAAGCAGTCCGCACATATTGCGAGAACGTTGCAGAGTTGTCGTCTTGCTCATAGATTATTAGGTAGTTGTTTGCAGGGGGACGCGACAAATTGGAGACCACCATGTGAAAAGTTTGAGACTTGCAGGCATTCGCCGTATTCCGTGTATTTTGTCATCATTCCTATTTTATTTGCATTTTGTTCATGCTAATAATGTGTAAATAAAAAGCGAATGGTTTGTGAACAAAAAGCAAACAAAACACAACTGATTTATGATAGAAGATTCACATTTTTATTTCGCCAAACACCCACAAACACATCGCAAATTACTCACAAATCAGCCATAAATTAGTCGCGCAAACTTCTCGTGAATTTGGCGCGATATACGTATTTAAAAATATTCGCTTGCCTGGAGAGTTGGAAAACATCTGACCTGAATTTCAAAATTCGCAAAAAAATCAATTCGCATCAGCCGCTTTTCTACCGCACCTCTAATGTGATCACCCCTGAACATCTGAACACATTCAAGACGCCATTTTCAAACCACCTGCTGCAATGAAGGGAATGATGCACCTTTGAATTTATTGAATCACCCCCTTTTTATTCAGAAAGGTATCCAGAAAAAAAAGTGTTGACAGTATCTACACTGCAGTAGGAGAAATAATGCCAAACTTTAAGATAATAAGACAGACCTTATTTTTATCTAGTACATATTCATTCGCAGAGAGAGATGGTCCACTTGCATAATAGTCAAACCTAAATGATAAACAATCCAGTTTAATTTTTAGTAATTCATGCTCAGTTAATAACACTGCCTGAGACTGGCTGCACTTTACACAAAATCGGCATGAAAACAGTGGTAAAAAATAAATAGATAGATAGATAGATAGATAGATAGATAGATAGATAGATAGATAGATAGATAGATAGATAGATAG
>JAOUQZ010000017.1:4269209-4281859 GCA_028564935.1 Neosilurus hyrtlii | reverse complement strand
CATGCACAGTAGGCTAATTGGCTGTTCCAAATCACCCCTAGGTGTGAGTGTGAGTGCGAATGGTTGTGTGACTGATGACCCTGGCGAGTTGTCCAGGGTGTACCCCGCCTCACCCAGAGTCGACTGAGATGGGCGCCAGCCTCCCCGCGACCCTATTTAGGGATAAGCGGTTCAGAAAATGAATGAATGAATGAACAGTGTGTTTTGATAAGGTGTGATAAGGCCACCATAAACCCCAAGGGTAGCTTGAGTACATTCAAGCATAGATTTGAGAAGTCCTCGGAAATGTATCGTGCGGGTGGTGGTGTAGTGGTTAGGTTGTTGGGCTCATGGTCGAGAGGTCATGGGTTCGAATCTGTGTGGGACCCTCATTGACACCTGGGCAAGGTCTTAACCACAAGTGTCTGCCTCTGTCCACCCAACAGTATATAACAGTACCAGTCTGAATACTGAGAAGGTAACCTGTGATGGATTAGCATTCCATCCAGGAGAAGTTAATGTTCTAGTAGCTTCACGCTCCATTAACCTGGATAAGATCTGGCTGTAATGAGCCATGAGGCTCGAGAGTAAAATGCCCCACAGGCTTTACCTATTGGAAATGTACCTGAGGGATGGAGCACTGTTCTTTTAAAAGATATTCCCTAGATTGGTGTTCTGATCCTAATGTAGAGTGTGCCATGCAACGTCAGTGTTTGTAGGTGACTATGAAGCCCTCCAAATATATGATAAACAACATTTACAGCCCTATGAAACCATTTAGTGAGCCTTTTGTGCTCTGTGGATTGGAGCAGGATCAAGTTGGAAAGATACATCATAGAGATCATAATGTTACATCAGAATATCAGTCAGAATAACTTTATAGTGATTTGCAGTGACCTTTTCCTCTAGTGGGTTTTACCTTTTATACCAGAACAACTATTTTGTCAAGTACAATTTAGGGGAAAGATAAATCTGGAGACAGTATCTTCACATTAGATTAGTTTTATTTGCAGAAGTTGTTGGATTTTTTTGGATGAGTTCTGTTTTGGCCTTGGTAATTCAACTTCCTTCCTGTCAAATGAAATAAAAAACAGCTCAATATACGTATATGATAAGATTGTTAGTTCATTGTAGTGTACCATACTCAGAGGCTTAACTCAGTATATGATAAATGGCGACACACTCCACTTATCTATCTCCTTTAGTACATTCCATCCACTTATCTTATGGTGAGCGATATCAGGTCAGAACAGCCTGTTACACAATATGCCCACAAATATTAACAATTAGCAAAAAGAAAACAAAACTGATTTAAATTTTAAATAAGAAAAAATTCCAAATCATAGCAGGAAAAAACCCCATAGCATATCAGAGCACATTTTTTTTCATTTTATCACAGATCTGTTTATAACCAGTGTTTTTTCCTCTGTCATTTTGTCCAGGCTGTCCTGGCGTGTATAAACGTGACCAGCTTGCGGCAAATGTTCTTACAGTTTCAGGACCTGCCAGATCTGTGGAGGGTCAGCAGGATCGACTTTGTAAGAGTTCCATTATCACTGCATACATGCTAGTGAACATGATTCCCCGGTATGTATGAAATATTGGAACGTGTATGTGAATATGCATACAGGTGGTGTGGCTGGTGACATGGCTTTCAGTGGTTGTGCTGAATGTAGATTTGGGTCTGGCTATTGGAGTGGTTTTCTCCATGATGACTGTCATTTGTCGCACACAGAGGTGAGTGCAGTCAGTCTCATTTTCTTAATTATCAGAAAGGAAACTTTTGATTAGACAGACTGTAAGTCTAAATATACTATTTTTGTTGTTTTGTTATTTTCTGGAATTTGTAGAGCGGGCCTGTACTGTTCACATTCATATTTCTTTGAATGTTTCTTTCAATGATATTATTATTATTATTATTATTAAGCAAATAAACAAATAAAATAAAACTAGCATGTGTTTAAACAGTAAAAAGAGACACAAAGACTCACATGATTAAATCCTGTCTCATGGTCATATGTGACCCACTCCAGCCATCGCAGTATTGAGAAAAGGTGTACACCATGGCGCCGGTGGCTTTATTTTTGGCTCATTAATCCTCACAGCTTTTCATATTTATTTGTGAGAGAAAATAAATGCATTCTTGTCTTCTTCACAAGTTGAGTATCCTTCTTGGCATTAAGGGGATGATAGCATAACAGTTCCAACTAGAGCAGTCCCAGTGAAATCATGTATTGGGCACATGCAGTAATATTGCCAAAGTAAGAAACAGAAGCCATCCTTATTTCATTTGTGCTTTAACCGAATGTAATTATTACTTTTTTATTTTCTCATGCCAAAACTCATGAGCCAGGAGTCTGAAAAGTGTGTGAATATGCAATAGCTATAAGAAGACGAGATAGCTAAAGTAAAATAATATTTATGAACATGAACCCTTACTAAATTATGTTTCTCCAGAGTTAACTGTTCAGTGTTGGGACGAGCCTCCAATACAGAGATCTACCGGCCCATCAACAATCACAATAAGGTAAATTAATTTCCCTGACAAAATTATAGCAGATGAGTTTGGGTTTTCACTTCTCTTTAAATTGCAGACCTTTACTCTCTTTGTGGGATGAGAGCTAATATGAAATGGAATCCCACATGTGTACAATGTGTTTTAGTCCTCTTATACCACAATAATTTGAAAACAATTATAGGTTTTAAAAATAATTTAATGTTTGTAGCTAGACGGCATGATGGCGTAGAGGTTAGCTCCTGGGTTCGAGTAACGAGCTCCGTGAAGGCGTTTCTGTGTGGAGTTTGGCTGTACTCCCTGTGCTTGTGTGTGTTTCCTCCCACAGTCCAAAAACGTGCACATTGGGTTAATTAGATGTTCTAAATTGCCCCTAGGTGTGAGAGTGAGTGTGAATGTGTGTGTGTTGTGATGGTTCAGGGTGTAGCCTGATTTCGCTCAGTGTTGACTCTGTCTTGTTCTAAGAATTTGATCAAAAGCTTGATTACTCCGACTCGATAATTCATTCATTTCTAAGCCGCCTAATCTTAATAAGGTTCACAAGGAGGCTGGCGCCTATCTCCACCGACTCTGGGAGAAGGCAGGGTACATCCTGAACAGCTCGCCAGACTATTGCAGGGCCTACACATACAACCATTCACAATTACCCCTAGGGGCAATTTGGAACAGTCAGTTAGCCTACTGTGCATATTTTTGGACTATGGGGGGAAAAGTAAACAGCAAGCACAGGGAGAACATGCAAACTCCACACAGAAACATCTGAGCCCAGGAATCGAATCCAGGCCTTCTTGCTGTGAGGTGGACGTGCCAACCACTGCGCCACTGTGCCGCGACTGAAGAATTCATTAGGAGTAAAGTATAAGGTGATATGTTATTGTGATAAATTATCTCTCATCAGAATTTCTGCTAGATATACTGACTTCTTTTTTTGTGTCACAGTGCTACGAAGTTCCTGGAGTAAAAATTTTTACCTATAATGGACCCATCTATTATGGAAATCGCAGTTTCTTTAAGGCAGATGTGAACCAACTGCTCGGTCTCACACCTGAGCGTATCCACAGCCGTGAAAAGGCCAGGAAGGCACTGGAAAAGAGGGAGAAAGAGTCCATCAACACTGTGGTCAGTAAGCAGTCGGTGGTTTCATTAAACCTACCACACACACACACACACACACTTTGAAACGTCAACCTTTATTCATGCTATAGTAAATGTTGTGTGTAGTTTCATGCTTTGTTATTATTCTGATTTTCAGGACCAGGGATTAGCAAACACCTCCTTTTCCTCTGAGAATGAGTTTTTCAAATCAGGTAATTTATATCCAAAAAATTGAAAATAAATAAATGTAAAAAAAATTTAAATGCTCGGCCCCCTGCAATGGCCTCGTGAGCTTTCCAGGGTGTACTCTGCCCTTGCCCAGAGTCGGCGGAGATGGGCGCCAGCCTCCCTGCGACCTTAATTGGGATAAAGCAGTTCAGAAAATTAATGACTGAATGAATTAAAAATGCTGGGCTTTGATGTATAGTATGTAATTTTTGATGAATGTATTCTGTATGTTTAATTGGAATTACTGCAGAAATAACAGAGAATGAAGTCCAGACTGTAGTAATCGATTGCAGTAGTGTTATTTTTGTGGATGTCGCAGGAGCCAAACTCGTCATACAGGTATAACGTCTACTCTGGCCTGTTTTGATTATTTTTATTGCTGCTGAATTAAGCTATTAGTGTCTTGCTTATGGGGTATTTTGTTCGTTATAGATGTGCATTGATTGTCAGAAGATGGGAGTGCGGATATTCATGGCCAACTGTAATGGTAAGTTTGTGTGCATGTGTTCTATATGTATAGATATCTGTACTCTCACACACGTACTCATTTGCTGAACCGCTTGATCCTATTGGGGGCCGCTGGAAGGCTTTTGACCAGAGCCAACACACACACGTACACAACCGGAGTAGCTGGAGGAAACGCATGCAAGCATGGGGAGAACATCACACTCCACACAGAGACACTAGAGCCCAGGACTAAAACCCAAGACCTTCTTGTTTTGAGGCGGATGTGCTAACTACTATGTCACTGTTGCTTCTGAGTAATTAACTGTGATCCTATTTTAGCCTATTACAGCTGACTATGGGTGAAGGCATAGGTGGGGTACACCCTGAACAGCTCTCCAGACCAATGCATGGCTAATGCACACACAATCATTCACAGTCACACTCCTAGGGGCAATTTGGAACAGCTAATTAGCCTAATGTGCATGTCTTTGGACTGTGGGAGGAGACCGGAGTACCTAGGGGAATCCCAGGCAGGCACGGGGAGAACATGCAAACTTCACACCGAAACGCCTGAGCTTGGGACTCAAACCCAGGACCTTCTTGCTGTGAGGCACACGTGCTAATCACTACGCCACTGTGCAGCCCACTATATGCCTATATCTGTATATCTTTTATAACCATACTTAGTTATATTTATATATTAAACACATCAACAAAAACAACTGTACCTACAATTTATACATAAAATTTCTGCATTAAATATGGAATAAATGAATTCACAGATGATATAGATCCAAATTACTCTTGTATTTTTATAGAGAGTGTACTGGAGATTCTTACAGCAAGTGGCCTGATGAGTTACATGAACCCGCAGCACATCTTCGTCACAGTCCATGATGCCGTCGTGCACATCCAGCAGCAAAGGGTACAGGGATTTCCTCTTCTGAAGTTTTATGCATGAATCCGAACTCATTTATGTGTCCTGTAAAGTGACTATGTACTGACTGTTATTGCTTTCTTGTTCACAGGAGAAGCCTGGTTCAGAAAACACAATGATTTGGGTGTGAATGCCCAAAAGCATCATAAATAAACAGCTTGAGACTTACACAGCTGCTACCGAAAAATCATCTTTACCTTCCCATTGTTGTTGGAGAGTGGGTCATGAGTCACTGTGGTAGCTGATGAAACTTGCACTAATGCTGTGAGTGTGAGTCTGATGTAGCACACAATGACCTTATATATTTAGATACTTTACAGGTATATGTGCAAGCACATACACATACACTCACACACATTCTCTTTCTGTGCCTTTGATTTCCAGGATCTTCCATATGTGGTGGTTTATAAGAGGAATGAGATCAGTAATACTCTTCCTGTAATTATGTAATTTTAGTATATTTGTATACTGCAAAGCCTGACCATTCTCTAGAAGTATTTATTTATTTCTATTTTTAGAATCAATTTTAATTGATCAGATTTTTTAAAAATACATTTAAAAAAAAATCTCTCTGAAAGAAAATGCACTGAATGGCCAAGAATGTATTTCAATAGAAAATGCTCCTTACTATTAATATTACTTCTCTTTTTACTATATAAACTATGAAACCAGCACTCACTGGGTTGAATTAAAGTAAATACAAGGATTGTACAGTACAAATCCACACAAAGCTCTTCTGTGGCCTCTGACCAGACATACTAGCCTTTGTCCCACACTAGTATCAATTAGCCTTGGGGTCCTACTGGATGTTCTTTTTTGAACCACCTTTGGTAGGTACTTACCAATGTGCACAAGGAATGCCCCACAAGACCTGTTGTTATGGACATATATAGACCCAGTTGTTTAGCCATCTCAGTCCTGTTCTGGTCAGAGTCACTCAGATCCATATGCTTGCTCATTTTTCATTCTTACAACACAGCAAAAATGAGAATGGACTGTTCACTTTCTGCCTAATACACCCAACGTTTTTGGCAGGTGTGAGAGTAACAGGAAAATCAATGTTGTTAATGTTATGGCTGATCAGTATAAGCACATCCAAAACATGGATGTACAAATCTCGAAAAAAAGGGAGCTTATTTCAAAAAGGTTCATGTTAAAATAAGAAAAATGTTTGTTTTTACATTACTTGAATTTTGAATAAAACAAGTACATGTCTGGGTGTTTTTGTGCATCACTAAGTAACTGTGAAATTTATTTTAATGTTATAGATGTGTTGCAAAGTTAAGCACTTTTCTCTACCAAAACTCAACGCACATTGATTGGTCACAACTAGCCTCAATAGTAGGTGTTATCTGAAAGAAAAAACATGTTTATATTAAGATATTGATTCTAATACATTATAATTTCTCTATTAATTGAGTACACAGCAACTTTTATACTAGCCACTTCACATAAACAGATTTTAAATAACAGGCACTGTCGCATCTCATAAATCTTCAAGAACAATATACACAGCTATAAACACATTCAATTACTCAAAATAACATCTTTAGTACTGGTATATTTTCGAGTAACATAATCTTTGTGTATTTTCTGTATTTCTTTATGTATATAATTTGAATATATAATTCCTAGCTTCGTAAATAGGGTTATGTAATTTCTCTATTATTATAAATGTTACATTTCTGTTAAGCTTAAGAGGTAATGCCATATTTTACATTGATGTGTCATCCAAGTGATTTTTTTAAAACCAGTAATAAGTAAAATCCAGTGGAATTTACTTACTTACTGCAACTACCTAAAGGTTACCACCCACTATTAACAATTAGCTGGAATGAGTAGAGGCTCTAAAATTGGACAGCTTACATCAGAGTGGAGAAAAGAAAACTTATCCTGATGCAATACTACCATCTAGTGGCTGATGCTGAAAATAATTCCATTGCATGTAAAATAGATCTGGAGGAACTTTTTTCCTTCATACTCGCCTGTCCTGGAGCACCGGGTGCAAGAAGTCATTCTGGACCCCACTGAGCAATCTTTGAGCACTATTTGACCTCTGCAATTAATCCAGAATACAGCTGCGACACGCATTTTTAAACTCCGAGTTGTCCGACTACAATATTGCCGCACCCACTCAGAGCAAGGCACTCAGCACACCACACACCATACCACCAAACTAACTCAGATGGTTAAGCTTTGCTTGACTGGTCCCACCAATTCTAAAAATGCTTTCAAGATTTTTGTCAGAATGCAAAGTTCGCAGTTCACTGAGATCCTGCCAGGTTGTAATGTGTTGGACATGTAATCTAATGTGTTCTTAACCAATTTTCACTCTTCTTAATATTGTCTACTTGACACAGGCCAATAATTTTACTCTCTATGTAAAGAGGGTTTATATAATTACATGACCCTAGTGGGATTAAGCTGTTCAGCAAATGAGTGAAAGATTGCGTGAGTATTCAGTAAAAGGTTCTTAAGTGGTTGATATTAATCTAAACAGCCACTTTTCTGGTCAAACAGTGCATTATTTTTTACATTTCTTTCAGTCCTCAAGGATAAATATTAAGTTACCTAATAAATATTAGTTTGTTCATGTAAAACAAATTTATTGTACTCAAATTACTTTTAACAGAAAACAGGCAGATGATTGCTGACCTGTGCAAACCACCATACTGTGAACATGAAGAGAAAAAAATAACTTAAAAGGTTTTAATTACATTATACAGTTTATTTAGGGATTCTTATGGAGATTGATGGGATCATGAATTCTGCCCAAGTTCCAGAACATTTCAGCCCAATACATAGTCGCTCCTCCCAGGAGGTTCAGCCTGTGCATAGAACTTTCAGAAGTCCAACAAACACAAAGAAAGTACAGCTTCAGGAAGGGTCCTCCTTTCAGTCCATTTATCAGGTACTTAATGTGTATAGGCATATGTTCAGTATGTGATTAGAGTACAGTGTGTGTATAGTAAAATGTGTATAAATGGTAACATGGTGGAGCAGTGGTTGACACAGACACCTCAGAGAAAGCTGATGCTGGACGACTGACGCTTTTCTGTGTAGCATATGCGTCTACACGGGTTTCATTTGCTACTTCAGTTCAGCTGGCTGATCTGGTCGACTGGCTACACTACATTACCCATAGGTATGTGTGGAGGTGTGAATGGCCATCAGTCTTGCTGTGATAGCTCCACTATAGGCTAATGTCATGTCCAGGTTACACCCCACCTCTCACCATGAGTCAGCCTGGACTGGGTTCAGCTCACCCAGCCGTAAAGGAAAGTATAATAAAAATGAACAATTTGTACAGCAGGTAGTAAATATTATATCTGTATGATAAATGTTTTTACTATTGATCCACTGTAAAACCTTAATTCTAAGAACTTTGAACTTAACAGATGAAATACTTAATAATAGGTGACACAAAAACATAGGCATGTCCCAAATTAGGGTAAAAATGTTCTGCAACTACCTAAAGGTTACCACCCACTATTAACAATTAGCTGGAATGAGTAGAGGCTCTAAAATTGGACAGCTTACATCAGAGTGGAGAAAAGAAAACTTATCCTGATGCAATACTACCATCTAGTGGCTGATGCTGAAAATAATTCCATTGCATGTAAAATGGATCTGGAGGAACTTTTTTTCCTTCATACTCGCCTGTCCTGGAGCACCTTGTGCAAGAAGTCATTCTGGACCCCACTGCATGGCATAGACATGCCATAATATTACATCTTTGTATTCCACAGCCCCAATTATACAATTCAAGTGGGGCATTGGTGGCTCACTGGTTAGTCTGGGTTTGTGGTTAGTGGCCAGATGTCTGGGGTTCTACTGTTACTGATACTGTTGGGCTCTTGAGCAAGGCTCTAAGCCCTCATAAAAAGGTGCATAATATATTGACAACTAAATTTAGAATGCTTTGCTTTGGCTGTTTCATGAAACTCTATTTATAATCCAAGCAGCTTTGTCGGGATCCTTTATCCATCAAAAATGTCTTCTCCGAAAAGTAGACATTACATGTGGAGGACAGATGTGCTTTTTTCAGATATTATTTGCTTTTTCTAAAGCAGCATAGTAATGTATAGCTTGCTGAAAAATATAATTGGGTTCGGATGTGAAATTCTTTCTGTACAGAGTTACACATCAGCTTGATAAGCGTGTCTGCCAAAACGTGTCTTCTCCGGAAAACCACAATGACTGTCACTGATGCTATCGTTACAGCAGTTAATAATATATACAACTAATGTTGCGTGAAACCTGCTCAGATAATGTGTTTAGTGAGCTTTTATTCTTAATGCTGTGAATTCTTTACAATTCTGATACACTACAAGCAGATGTACTTATTCAAGCGACCCTGCCCCTGTTATACTTTCACCCAGTGTAATTTAGACACCATTAGACCTGTAGCTCTGGTACTTTACACAAAATATTCTAGTCTCATAAGGTGTTGACTGGTAACAACAAACCACAAAAACTAGGGGTTTTATTTTTGAGCTACTGTGAACCCAAACAGAATACCCTGATTGTGAAACAGCCCCCTTCAATTCCAGAGAATATGCTCTACTGTAGATGTTATTTACTGTTTGTTCCTCAAATTTACATATAATGTGATGTTTTAATGAAGTCTAAAGAGAAAATCGAAGGCGCGGAGCAGCGAATAGACATGGCACATTAAATAGTACAAAAACATCCGAGATCACAGTAACTCTGGCGGCATGGTGGCGTACTGGTTAGCATGTCTGGGTCACAGCAAGAAGGACCTGGGTTCAAGTTCCTAGCTCGGGCTCCCCTAGGAGTGAGAGTGTGAATGGTTGTGTGTATGTGTTGTCCCTTCTGTTCAGGGTGTACCTTATCTTCGCCCAGTGTTGGCTGAGATAAGCTCCTGCAACCCTGGTAGGATTAAGTAGTTTGGCAAATGAGTGAGCGAGTTAATTACTGGTTAAGCATTTGAAATGGTTCTTGAAGTAAAAAAGAGCATTTTGATTGCTCGAGTAGTTCCCATAACGAAACTTGGAATAGGCCTTATCACTTTCTGATTGTCCCCATGGCAACATTTCTTTGATCTTTGATGCATGGTTGATTATAACGTCCTCACAGGAAACCACTTGGAGAACACCAAGGCCATCAACAAAGAACTCTAGAGTCGGAGGAGATATTTAGGAACATCACATTAGTTACCCCAGATAATAAATCAATAAACGGGTCTTTTTAATCCAAATAAAAATGGTTACCTAAGTGTGCGACCCGTGACAGGCGAGGGTCAAAGCCCACTTGCCGGACCTTGTCGGTACGCGCCATGAAGAAGTTAATGACACCATCTGTGACCACACAATCAGGGAAGCCTTCAAGAGTGTGATAGAATCCCTTTCTGATGTGTAAACAGTCTCCATCTTCTCCACCTTTTTCTGTTGAGATCATATGGCGGTAGGTGGCAGTGAATCCTGTGACCTCTCGGACTGCCCCTCCAACCTGCATACAAACACACACAGAACTCATTGATACTACAGGGAAGGAAATATAGAGATGAGTTACATTCAAGCAGAGAAAGATTTTGCGGTCATGACTTGTTGAAGCATCTCAGGCATGCTTGCACATTTTGGTAAACGTTTTCTCACGTTTTGCTTCATCGCATCTGTAAGACATGAGGACATTTAGCAAATCTGTAAATAATCCTACTTAAATTTTGCCAAAATGACTGCACTGTAATTGCATTAGCATTATAATTAAGAAAAGAAATTGTTAAAGCACACAAATAAACTTTTTCATAGGCAGAAGATAACATTTTAAGAAGGTGCCTTAAAGGAAATGAGCTGCCTTAACCTTGAAAACATCAAACCACACCTTTACCGACCACAGAACCCACTTACCAGTGGAAAATCGTGCATTGCACATGCTTGCTGCCTCTTGAAACACCACCTACACACCTGAGGTCAGGCCTCCTTTCATGCAAACGCTCACTCATTTACTGAACTGCTAAATCCTATTATGGTTGAAGTGAGGCTGAAGCCTATCTCAGCCAACTATGGGTGAAGCCGGGGTACACCCTGAAAAGCTTGCCAAGCCATCGCAGGACCAATACACACACAATCATTCATACTCACACTTCTAGGGAAAATTAGAAACAGGTAATTAGCTGAATGTACAGGACTGTAGGAGAAAACCGGAGTACCCAGAGAAAACCCACACAAGCACTCTGGGGAAAAATGCAAACCCCACAGAGAAACACCCAAGCCTAGGACTCGAACCCAGAACCTTATTGTTGTGAGGCGGACATGCTATGCACTATGCCTCACACCAAGAAGATCCTGGGTTCGAGTCCCAGGCATTGTGTCGCTTTAGGCAAATGCTTATTTAGTTAATTAAAAATAAGTGTAAACGCACTCAAATCAGAAAAATACTTGAGGTTTAATCTTCATTTAATTTATCAATCGACATAATAATTTTCTTTCCAAGGCCCATTTCTTTTACATGGCAGGGACCTTGCATCAGTAGCTTAATATAAAGATTTTTGGGAAACAGAAAGCCCCAAAGTCTGCATGCATCGCACTGGGTGTGTATGAAACATGCAAATTTTTTTTTATTTCTCCTCCCACAGGGCATGTGGAAGTGAACAGCCAAATATTTTATCAGTGTCTACTTTCTAACAGCTCCTCCGGTAGCATTTATGAGCATGGCACACGCATTCTAATGCAATAATTACTGAGTAAGATTTACAGCGTCACAGCAACCAAGAACCAGTTGGAAGAAAGAAAAGCAAAAGTGAACAGCAAGCAGCAATTGCACTGATTCTTGAACAAAAGCTTTCACTATCAGACAGCTACTTTGTTTATGCAAAATGTAAGAAAACTGGCAACAGGTCAAGAAATAATTAGCAAGAAAAAGGTGACCTGTGTTATCAGCACAAGCCAGAGAGTATAGAAAAAAGGCAAGGCAACGTGCTCCTCTTACCAGGTCGAAACCGGTGGTCTCTAACACATCCACCATTTTCTCCAAATTTGTGCTAGAACTGAAGATAAAGTCATCATCCACCCACAGCACATACTTAGTCATCACTTGAGAGACAGCAAGGTTACGCCCAGCAAACCAACCCTGTGGTGAAGTTTAAAAACGTTAGTTCGTCAGAGATGATTGAAATATTTGTTCCTTTTTTTAAGAACTGCACTTAAAACCTGGCAAAAAAATATACGTCATGGTTTTTTTTATGTAACACTTTTTGAAACACTCACTCACTCACTCACTCCCCAAACTACTTACTCCTACTAGCATCACGGGGTGGCTGGAGCCTATCTTAGCTGACACTGGGTGAAGGCAGTGTACACCCTAAACCATTTCGCCAGACCATCGCAGGGCCAACACAACACATACAAACAACTACCGTGTTTCCCCGATAATAAGACACTGTCTTATTTTTTTTTCGGTTCAAAAAACACCATAGGGCTTATTTTC
>JAOUQZ010000017.1:4248246-4265650 GCA_028564935.1 Neosilurus hyrtlii | reverse complement strand
CTGATTTCACTCTGAACGAGGAGTCGTTTTCACAAATCTGCAAAAGTCAAACAGAAGTAAAAGGTAAATGTCGGCAACATCTGTAAGCCAATGTCACCAGTTAACATGAAAACCAGTTAAGCCGGAACACCGTGTTAACAGAGTGAAATCTGGTCTCCACTTCGCTCTACAATAAAGTGAAACGTGTCGTGTCGCAAAATTTTTGGAATAAAATAAATAAAAGAGCAAAAATAAATGAATAAAATGAATAAACTTGTAAATAATTACAATGAGCGCAGCGGGATTCGAACCCGGGTCCCCCGCGTTATGACCACTAACGCATCATCCAGGTTTATCTACCTGCACCACCTCTCCCTGTTTGTCCCGTTTATTTAATATTAATGGGATTTTTTGCAGGTCCATTTATTATTGCAGCAGTGAACGCACGTTAGGGCGAGATGTGTTTGTACTAATCACACAGGTTGATATTGAATGTTTGGGTTGGAGGCTGTGGATCTTTAACGAGGCTGAAGGTCTTTCCTTCACTTTCGATTTGTGACGCTGCATCATTTCACATGAAATATTATCCGTTTGGTGAGAAAAATATTCCTAAGAGCGACACAGTCTCATCGTCTTACATAAATATATCACCTAGAAAACAAGTCATTCATTTCCGAACACAGTTTAATAGCTACATTTGTTCACTTCCGGTCAGAACAGACTCATGTCATCACTTCCGGCATTTGGTACATTCCCTTTCCGTTAGAAGGCAGTCGTTTGTAAATGTGTTTTCTTAAAATGTATTTTTGTTTTCCGAAAATGTTTTTTTTTTCTGAAAATGTATTTTTGTTTTCCTAAAATGTATTTTTGTTTACCTAAAATGTATTTTTGTTTTTTGAAAATGTATTTTTGTTTTCTTGAAATGTATTTTTGTTTTCTTAAAATGAATTTTTGTTTTCCGAAAACGTATTTTTGTTTTCTTAAAATGTATTATTGTTTTATTAAATTGTATTTTTGTTTTGCACTACCCGGCCACCGTACGTTTTAGTAGTTTAGTTTTTTTTCTTAATAAATATTTTACCGCTATCAACTAACTTCCGCTAAAAATAAAGCGATGAACTAACTTCCGCAAGTGGGCGGGGCTTGTGAGAGAACGGAGCCACCGTTCATCCAATGAAACGCCTCAGTGTTGCAGCTGGTGGAAACTCAGCGCGTGAATGAACGAACGTACACAAAAGGAGGCCTCGAGGGAAACCTGTACGGTTTCAACCAACGGTTCATGACGCAAAAGGATTTTCCTTTAAAAGCTGATATTTGCTTATACGTTTCACAACTGAGTAATGTGTCATCCGGACAAACAGAAGGACAACAACAAGGTAAAACACTGGAGTGGGGAATGTAAACAACAGGAAATACATCAGCTGCTTGTTTATTATTATTATTATTATTATTATTATTATTATTATTATTATTATTATTTAAGTAAATTAGTAAACAACGTAAACAGTTTTCCTATTTCATGTTTACTGTATTATTATAGTCTCCAGTCATTACAAGTGTTTCTGGGAATGCTGAGAATAATTATTAGTGATCAGACTTAAGGAAACCCTTGTGTGAGGTGTATATATTACATTTGTTCTCCTGAGACCCAAACAATAATGTTGTGTGCTCTCATTTGCTCACACTGCTTCGGTCCCTCACCACCCAATAACTACTGAACTTGACCAATGTGTTCAAACAAGAAGTTAGTGAAAAGAGTAATACCCAAAGGCTCTCATATGAGGATCTTACAAGGACATACATACAATATTGTTGGGGAAAATGCCATCATAACAGGACATTGGGGTCTCAAGATGATATTTAGGTCTCTTTTTAAATCCAGATTCCTAATGAAAGTCACTGATCATCACCTAACAGAAGCAGCTTTCCTGTGTTGGGAAGTTAAGTACCCAGATTATCCAGTCACTCAAAACAACCATCTTAAATGTTCTTCATCCTCTCCGAAAGCTTACCACGTCACACTGCGAGGAAGGAAAACCTACTGGGATTAAAGAGAGTAGTTATTTAGTTAGTATCTAGTTTATTCTTCACATTTTAGGACTGTCGTAACAAGTGTTTCACTAAATATTGTACTGTGCGTGATTTTGTACATGACAAATAAATTTGAATTAGTTTAAGATGCTGGATCAGGACTTTGAAATGGATATTGTGCCCAAGAGTTGGGGATCTGGTTTGACTGGATTTTGGCACAACACACACACACACACGCACACACACACGCACACACACTCCCACACAGGTTAAAAGCCTTAAAAAAACAAACAAACAAACAGTGAAACAAAAGGAACAAATGAGGATCTAATTGCACTCATGTCAGCACCCGGACACATACAGGAAAAAAAGTACTGATCTTGATCAGTATTTTGAGATTGATACTTAAATTTATTCTAAATGACTGGTTTGTAAATCTTTATTAGATTTTATCATGTGACTACAACATGTTCAGTTGGTAGCATGGAGTAATTTTCAGACCAGATATGCAATTTTTTTGTTTGTTTGTTTATGTCTGTCAATATTGTACCCAAACAAAAATATTGCAGGTGGTGAAGCAAAAAAGAAATTGTAACTTTCATTAATCTGTTTGGAGATTAATAATCCACAGACACAACCTGCAATCTTGTAATGCTCTCTGTCCATGAATAACACTGGTCTCAAGCCAAAATTCTTCCAAAAAAGGAGCTCAGTGGTAAAGTCTCTGGATTAGTGATCCGAAGTTCAGGAGTACAAATCCCAGTACCAACATGATACCACCACTGGGCCCTTCAGCAAAGCCCTTAACCCTTAACTGCTCAGTTGTAAAAAAATTATGAATGTAAGTCTGGATACAAGTCTCTGCCAAATGCTATAAATGAGCATAATTAAATACTCGTTTTTGGTTGCTGGGAATGGAAATTATGTTTAAAATTGTTAATTGACTCTAGTATTTACGATATGGTGTTGGGTCAGCATATACAGCCCTGACATAATGGGTGAGTTATAATGGGAAGGGATCTAAATTGAAATCAGACCTTCCATTTAATTGATACAGGGGACAGGCCAAGAAACGCAGAGTGAACACTGAATAAGAATAACAATGTTTTTTCACTTCCAAAATAAATTTCATATATAATCCTTCTGCTTATTTCTAAAGTCTTGCAAAAAGAGACCAGGTGAAATATTATTATATAAATAATCAGAGAAAGATGAAAAAAAACATTTTCATCATTTATCATTAAAACCCTAATAAAGCCATCAACCCTATAAAATAAGTTGACTTTTTAAATCTAAAAATGTTAAATATCTTAGAAACAGTAGCCAATCAGCCATTTTTATTATCATATTTTAATATAGCATACCAAAAATCCATAGTAAATAGCGCATTTAATTTCTGAAACAGACAGCTTCTAAAAGTTTGTATATGTGACCCTCTCCAGCATAATGGGGAATTTACCATACTGAGATATTGGTATATCCGGAAAGAGAATTGAATCTGCTTCGAAATGAGGTATAATACATGATTACAGGATGAAAATTGACTGAGTTACATCTCTTTGTATGTCGCTAATCAAGAAATGCTACTTTTAAGAAAAATGCAGTTGCAGTTATGGAACCAGTTCCGCGTCTGAAATTCCCTAACATCCATAAACTAAATGAATCCGGCTCTGGACCAATCAGCGATCGTACCAGCGTCTTCCCAGCAACAGAGTAGTTCCGTTTACACAGAGTCATGTCTGTTTGAAGCTTCTCATTGGTTTAGCGTTATATGATTGGGGGAATCCTTCTGGGATTCTTTAAGTAGGGAGAGTATTCTGGTAGTAAATATGGATAATAAGGAAATACCCTGAGCAACCACAATAGTGGCTTGAGAATCAGTAAAATAAGTTGATATTTCTATTTTACAACAGCTTGGACATGGAACTCTTTTTTTTTTTTTGAACAAGTATTTTAGCATGGATAGATTGTGTTTATGGATATTCAAACTTGGTCCTGTGGAAAATTATGCTTTAAAGGATGTATTTTTGGTGATATTAATCCAGGTATGCTGCCCAGGTATGCCACTTTTAACTTACTTTGGCTCCTACTCAAAACACACCCTTACAAATTAATCCGTATTATGCTGGAGCAGGTCACAGTGTAATCTGAATAATGCCAGATGCTGTTAAATATAAAAAAAACATAAGTTCCTCAAACCACTGATTCTGTTTTCTTTACAGCCTTTGAGTGATTCTAGCTGACTGGGAAGAGGTGGCCATGAAAGGGGTGAGCTCCAGGTCTGCATTTGCTGTGGGCGTTTTGATAGGCTTCTGCACTATTTATTTCTTCCTGAAGGAAGTGTGGTTTGAGCAAAGCTTCAGCCTGTGGCTCAGTGCACAGCGGGAAGAGCAGACCAGCAGCAGTGTCACCTGGAACGTGCAATATTCTGATCTCACCAGCCTGAATCATCCTCATCATATAGGTGCATCAGTGCTTTCCTATGTTGAGCTATACATTTGATTTTAACACGGAATGTTGCATGAGAAACCCTTTTCCACTATGTGGTACCAGCACAACTTTATTCAACTCATCTATATTGCTGTTCAGTCTGGCCAGAGTTGTGGACAGTAGTTGGTACTTTTTAATTGGTATTTTATGTGTTCATATCAGCGAGCCAGCGTCAGTGGCATTGTTTCTAGGTTGTACGTCCTTCCACTCAGTCCATTCTTGAGAACACAATAGCTCAAGAACACTAAGAGTTTTTCTTCAAGCTTTTTTACAAGTGCCCACACTGGCTCAAGGATGAACTGGTTAGATATTGGTGGTCACAGGTCAAGGTCACTGTCAGTGCAGCCTCACGTGTGCCATTTTTTGCACGTCGCATCTCGGGAACGCTTTGTGGGATTTAAATTTTTTTTCAAACTTTTCATTAAAGTCCATTCTGACTCATGGATGAACTGATTAGGTTTTGGAGGTCAAAGGTCAAGGTCAGTGTGCATTCATGTGTACCATTCTTTTAAACACGATATTGAGAGTTCTTTGAGTCAGTTTCTTCAAACTTTACACAAACGTGCACCTCAACTTAAGGTTTAATTGATTAAACTTAGGAGATCATAGGGCAAAGGTCATGGTCATTGTGACCTTTCATGTGGAGGCATATAACCGTTAAGTGGTAGCTGTTTTTTTTTTATTTAATTTTTTTCACTGTGCGCTGAGTTAATACCAAAGGTGGACTGAAATTACAGTGTTTTTATAACACTATGATGAGCCAACAAGGTTTGCGTTGGGGAGTATTAGTATTATTAGTATTATTAGTATTATTAGTATTATTAGTAAAGGTGTTTACACTGACAGTGATATCATGGCAGTTTCATGTGACTTTGCTATGCTTACTGAGAGATATGCTGTGGGGTTTGTGGAAAATGAACTGCAGATAGCGAAAGCGAGTGAATTCCAGTTGAGTTAAACTGGTACCATGCTGTGAAAAGGGGTCATTGGTGAACCTCTAGGGTAAGATTTTTTTAATAATTTCTACTAGTTTTATGCATTTTTTGTGGGGTGTCTTTAGAGCACAATGTTAAATTCTTAAACTTCAAAAATGCAGCATACTTTTTTTAAACTGCCTTTAGAGAGTGAAGTACTTCTTTTTGTCTCTCTGTAGAACAGGACAGCCATGTTGCAGATGAACTTTACAAAAAAGTTCGTATCCTGTGTTGGGTTATGACAGGCCCAAACAACCTGCAGACAAAAGCACGACACGTGAAAGCAACATGGAGTCGTCATTGCAACAAAGTGCTGTTCATGAGCTCAGAGGAAAACCGTGACTTCCCAACAGTGGGCCTTGGAACATCAGAAGGACGCGATCAGCTCTACTGGAAAACCATCCGTGCCTTCCATTATGCTTTGAAGAACCATGGCGAGGAAGCAGACTGGTTCCTTAAGGCTGATGATGACACTTTTGTGGTGGTGGAAAACCTGCGCTGGATCCTGTCCAACTACTCCTCAGAGGAGCCGATCTACTTCGGCAAGCGCTTCAAACCCTACGTCAAGCAGGGCTACATGAGTGGCGGAGCTGGATACGTTCTCAGCAAGGAGGCACTGAGACGATTTGTGCAGGGCTTCAGCACCAAAGTGTGTACTCATACTTCCTCAGTGGAGGACCTTGCCATGGGTCAGTGTTTGGAGAAGATGGGCGTGTTGGCAGGAGATTCTAGAGACAGTATACAGCGCGAGACCTTCCATCCATTTGTCCCTGAGCACCATCTCACTCAGGTCTTCCCTAAAACCTTCTGGTACTGGAATTACTGCTACTATCCGATCGTTCTGGTAAGTCTCTGACCATGCGTTTGGAAAGCCTTTAGTTAACATGTCAGCTCTGCATCCGATACACAGGAAAAATTCATATAGTCGAAATACTTGCATTACTCAGTGCTTGTGCATTTAGTTAGTGCTTTATGCTCAAGAGAAATCAATGTATTAATTTTATACTACTGATTGATATCTACAGTGCCTGGGGTTAACATTTGTTTTAGTATATACTACACATGAATATAAAAAGAAACTAAATGAAATATGTTATAATTTATATTTTAAGCCTGACAGATGCAGGTCAGGGGAGCACTGTGTAGCTAATGACATCTTTTTGTACTCATTCGGCGGTTTAGTACATGCTACATGGAGACATCAAGAAAAAAAACTAAAATGAAACGTAAAATTTCTGTACTACCTGGAAACTCAAGTAAAGTAAACTTAAACAAGGTTTTATGGTTATTGTTTCCATTTTTCAAGCATGACAACAGTGATGCTGCCAGCTCCAGCAGACAGTGACAAACCATGAGTGTGCTTTTCAATCGTCAGATAGCAAACTAATCAGATCTACAAGTTCCTGTGTTGTATGTACCGTTATACACTGCCCGGCCAACAAAAAGGTCACGCACTCAAATATGTTGTTGTTTCGTCTTTAGTCTTGCTTACAGCACGTAAACGTCATGCAATTGTTTCAACAAAATTAAACAACAAAACATTTATTTCCATTCAGTGTCAGATTCATTTCTCACCGACGTCTTGAATTGATCAGGGAAAAATGTAATCACTCCATAAAGTCTTCTCCAGCACATCCCGAAAACTTTCAATAGGGTTAAGGTCAGGACTCTGGGGTGCCAATACATCTGCAAAAATGACTCCTCATGCTCCCTGAACCACTCTTTCATTATTTGAGTCCCCATTTTATATCTGTACCATCAGGGAAGAAAAAGTCCATTGATGTGATAACCTGCTCGTTCAGTACATTCAGATCATCCGCTGACTTCATTTTATTGCCACATTAATGTTGCTGAGCCTCGACCGGACCAACTGGAGCAACAATGCCATAGAGATTACATGCTGTGATGAAAGATAAAGCCACTCCAAGAAAACTTTTTGGCAGTGTATTATTAAGCTTAAAGGATGACTAGATAAATCGTAGTGGGAAAAATTGAATACATCTTTATGTAAAACCTTTGTCTTGGGTCTAGGATTCTCCCGTAATAGAGAATGTGCTTGACACAGAGATAGTGCTAGCATTGGAGACTGCTTCCAAAAATGTTAAATCTCCTTACAAAAAGTTTCAGCTTCTAAATTATTCCCTGGACTCCAGTAAGTTTACATTACTATACACTGTTAACATCACTGATGTCGGAGCGGCTGCACTAGAAAATCCATTAATGGCTCCTAGTCAATCAGATTTGCTGATATTGCTGTGGTGTAGACTGTTATTGGAATTGCTGATATTCTATCTTTGATCATCCTCCTGTGTGATGTTTGTACACAGGGTCCACTTTGCTGCTCGGATCTCGCTGTGTCCTTCCATTACGTGGATGCTGAACTGATGTACATTTTAGAGTACTACACATATCACCTGCGACCTTACGGCTACCAGTTCCGCTACCGGCCTCCAGGTCCATCATTCCTAAACTCAGCAGCTAAGACTGAAAGACCGGTGAAGGTCACTGCGAAAGGAACACAGCATGTAGCAGAACAACCAAAGGCATCTAACCCAATAGAGCAGGTCCTGGCCAGGCCAGAGGGAGAGAGGAATACAGAGGGGGATGTGGTGCGAATGACAGTCCTAGAACATAAACCAGCAAACAGCAGCAATGCAACCATACAGGAGAGCCAGATATCATCATCAGGCAGCTGAATTATTATTATTTTTTTTTTATATATGCAAAGAAAATGTGTGCATGGACATGTAATATAAATTGAACATAATGATGTCAGGCTTCAGGAGGTGAAACCAGCACTGTTGAACTCTCAGATCTGATCTGATCACCGGTCTGTCGTTCCAGGTACAAGACAAATCACAGGTTCTTGTGAGTGAACTGGTTATATGTTATTCTTAAGTAAGAGCCGACTCACTGGTTTTCTTCCACAGTCCAAAGACATGCACATTATTTTGAATAGCTAAATTGCCCCTAGGTGTGAATGGTGGTTTGTATCTGTATTAGTCCTTGCAAGACTGGCGACCTTTTCAAGGTGTGACCCCACCTCTTGTCCAGTGACATCTGGCACTGGCTCCAGTTTTGCGTGTCCTTGAAGGATAAGTGGTATAAATAATGAATTTAATATGATTTAATGAGGTAAATGGTTAAAATGCATCCTTTCTGTGTTTATTATGGTATCAGAGGAATAAGTTACTTCATGGTGTGCTGACTTGAGAACTTTGGACCAGTATTTGTGACTTGATTTCAGTTTTTCCAGATAAATTTAGCAGCATTCTCCGTGATGTTCTGGAAAGTAATACATTTTCCTTCATGTCAATAGAGTGTTAAATGTATCTTTGGCAGGAGATAATCATTCAGGTATTAATTTGCCGTCTGTATTTTATTCACCGCCGGTGTTCTACATGTATATTTCACTTTCATATTTGCTAGAAATAAACCAGTGTAAATGATTTGATGATGATGGACCTGAACATGCCGCTTCACCATACACTGTAATTATGATTCACAGGAACGACTGAAATATTTCTGTATTTTAGTTGAGAAATGATCACTGAATATTTAAAATATCTTCTCTTAATTTATTATGTGGCAAATTGACAGATCATTTTACAGGATTTATTTCCTTATTAAATTGCCTAGTGCTGAATTTAAGGAGTATTTTCTCTGAAGGATGATGGTGTGATGATTTGTCCTCATTTCTGCTGGTGTCTGTGAAGTTCTATAATGTCTCCTTGCAAGGAAAATGTTACCACTAATAAAGCCTTTTAGGAATCTCTTTGTAAATCATTACCCTGAATATTAATTGATCTATTTGTACATTTTTTAATATGTGTTTGTGCAAAATGTGCTTTTTCTTTATTTTTATTCATTCCACATTCAAGAGCTGATCAAGAAATAAAAATAATAGTAATAATAATTCCAGTGTTTTGTTTTGTTTTGGGTTTTTTTTGTTTGCGCTTGATACCCATTCACTGAAAATTTATTTTTTATTAAACCTAATAAAGCTGATGAAGGCTGGACTTGGCAGAAGAGAAATGAAATGTCGGTCTGTATTTATTCGGTAACATAACATCATCTTAAAGTGAGTAATTCTACACATCAGTGTCAATTAACTCTATACCGTGAGTCATTTTTATGGCTCATCTGCCATAAGTTATATATTGCTTGCTGCTGTTTACACACACAGCCAGATAACACACATGCATACACACGCAAACTAAAAGCATTTTCCGAGTGTCCTCGAACCTAAACATTTCTTATACTTTATGTATACCACTGTATATGCAAATTATATTCACTATATAATTCATACCAAATCTTAGCATATAAACCTGTAGCATTTAATGTGGAGTTTACAGAATTACTGGGGTTTCTACACTGCATTGTTTTGTGTGGCTGAACTTTCTAAATGTGTATATATATAATTGCTGTATCAGTATGTAGACCTACAGTCTTCTCTGTGTCTCTGTATATCAATGACAAGATCAATTAAATAATACATTTATTTACAAAAATCATTTTTTTTACATTAGAAAGTATCTAGAGATTTATATACTGCTACTGGTATATACAAATCTATGTAAGTTCTAGTTGCAGTTCAACATAAATCATCAATATCTGACAAATATGATTTGGAATAATTGTGTAATGATTTGACTTTTTTTTTAGTTTTGCAGTGTGTAATGAAAAGGAGTTAATCCTGTGAATATGGCAGGGCTGATCCAGAGGATTGTTGCCTATAACCCACGGCGAAATCTGCAAAGAAAAACATTGGCATTAGTCTGCAAGAATGCAAGTATGTGCCGCAGTGTTCAAGGCTACATATAACACTAACCTCAATCTGCACTTGTTAAAAAACAGGCCACGTGTCTCTGGGTAGTCTTTCCTCCACGGACGTTCAGTGTCTGTCAGTGAAAATACAGCACATCTAAGCTGATGGGAATTCATACTTTCAATTCCCCAGGGTTGGGTTAACAACACAGAAATTCAGCTGGATTTACACAGGTGTTAATTCAGCACTGGAGATTTGGTAAGACACTTGACGAGGATGTTCAGCATGTTTGCAAATTCCTAAAACAGACACAGGTAATCACACTTCTATTCTTTAATTGTTTGCACTTTAGTCAATCCTCACCATCGTCGCTGTTCCGGCGGCCCATAAGTCCCACAAAGATGTCATGCATTTCTCCTAGAATCAAACCATAAAGCATGAAACGAGGTCATTTCTATGGTATATTTGTATTGAGTGGGAATCAGAAAAGAGGATGGTTTTACTTTTACGCTGAGACTGGTCATCCACAGCAGCATCTGGAAAACAAATAACACTGTTACATTTTCCCGTTAATTACACTTTTCTTAATCACATTAGGAAAAGGACTGGAAATGGTTTTGGATGGTAAGTAAGATTAGGGTTGCTTTTGTGTAGGGAATCTTTTTGTATCATTCTGTTTGAAGTTTGGGGGGTTTTTTTTAGCGTAATGTTGATGTTGCTGTTGTGGGGCAGGACTGAGACATATCCGTCTCACGGCCAGACGGTCCTGGGTTCGAATCCTGGGCTCATTTGTTTCTGTGTGGAGTTTGCATATTCCCCCTTTGCCTGAGAGGTGAGAGTGAATGGTCGTGTGTCTGTATGTGTGTGTGTGTGTTGGCCCTGTGATGGATTGTCGAGCTGTTCAGGGTGTACCTCGCCTTCGCCCAGTGTTGGCTGAGATAGGCTCCAGTCTCCCCTGACCCTAGTGACTGTTGTGTTTGGTAACCTTATTCTCCCAACAGCCAAGCCAGTCTGTCAATCTTATAAGCATGGCCCCTCTCGGCCCACACCACGAGGGTACATGAGGAGGAATATGGAAATGGTTTCTCACCGGCGCTCCTGCGGCCCATCAGTCCGACAAAACTGTCATAGTCAATGTCGTGGTACCGCTTGATCAAGTTACGAGCCGCGAGTCGAAAACTTGAACTCTCCTGCGCGCAAAAAGCGAGTGGAAAGACGATGAAGCAACACACAAACAACCAAAAAGCACATCATGATCCAAATTACAGATTCATTTCTTACGTCCGAGGTCGGTTTCTGCGTCTCCTGCTCCGCGCAGCTCGACTCACTGAGCCGAGTCTCAACCAGCAGGACGAGCACCACCAACAGCAAGCCTCGGTACATTTTCATCCACAGTCTGGAGAGGAAAAAAAAACACCACAGAGGGTTCTGTGATTAATATTCACACTATAATGAACTCAATTAAACCCATCAAAGCCTCTCCGACACTGTATGATACAATACATTACAGATAACCTTCCGTTTATGCGGTGCGTAATGCGTAAATATCATCCATCCCTTTAATCCAGCAGCTCTCTCTCTCTCTCTCTCTCTCTCTCTCTCCCTCTCTCTCTCTCTCTCAGTGTTCATCGTTAATAGATGTGTCCTTCCGAAGTGTATTACTGCAATAAATAAATACCATTTACTGAGCACTGTATCTTATAAAGCAAATGGTGCCAGTAAAATTCCTTTCACGTTTTTTTTTTTTTTTTTTTTAGAAAAAGGATATAGCTACAAGTAGTGCCAAATGCATGCACAAATCTCTGGACATTTAGCTGCCTTTTATTCTCACGTTTATGGATCAGAATTCATTTTGTACCGTTTATATATAGATTTAGTTTGAAGTGATTTCCAAATAGTTACCTGGGAAGCAATTGCACTTTTAGGGGAAAAAGCTTGACATCTAAGTTGTAGGGTTCTTCCTGTAAGGACCCTTAAATGTTTTGATATCCCAACCCAACAATAAAGATTTTCTCATTTGAAAAGATTCCAAGCTAGAACCGAATTAAGAAGCAACCCCCCCCCACCACCCTCCCAAAAACAAACAAACAAAAAAAACCAAAACAAAAAAACAACAACCTCATGTTAACTCACCTTAGCATTGATAATGCGGGAAGGATGGAATCATTCCAATCTGGCAACCCAATCTTTTTACATTTTATTTAACAAAAGAAAAATGTGTTGTGTTGTGTACTTACTGAAGGGCTTTCACGTACACAGGATCATAGACTAGATAGAAATACTATTTCTATTATTTTCTTTAATTCCAGAGTTGCCCCACAGCCATATTTTGCGCATTAAAAATAACCATTTGGCACTAATTGCTACATGTTGTTTAATTAAAAGTTAGCTTTAAAGTGACTGGACAGACTGTGCATTCCTCAATTAGACTATTAAACATTAAATACACACATACATACATACATAAGTACATACATACACCCATGCAAACCAATGCGTAAAAATCACAAGATCCCGAAAAGCTTTTTCCTCGTGATAATATCTTGCCAGTATTTTGAAAAAAATGGTAGGAATGCAATAAAAACCAGTCAAGAAAATAGCATACTCTATGTATTATAATAGGGATGAGCTCTTGATTTTGTGCGCAATGGAAAGGTTTATCCACATAGTGGCACACTGATTTAGTTTCCATTCATCTGGATGTAAATAAGATTATTATAATAAAACCTCCAACTTCTATTTCTGAACTGGAACAAATATTGCTTTTTGCTGAGTTTCACTTCTGGTGCGTTCTGTGTCGTCTGGATGTCTAGGCTGTTAAATCAAGTGAAAAAGCAAGCTGATCTACATTCCAAACCACACGATACATACAGAGTTTTTGTCTCAGATGCTGTGTAGAGAAGTCGTGCACTTACCTGAGCTGGTAAAACGGCTGAGGCGCAGGTGAGGCGCACGGCAGAGTCACTTGGATGCGTTTGGAGAGGAGGAGAGGGTTACAGCTGAGCTTTGATATCCTGTCAGAGCAGATATCCGCATAAATAATAGGCGCTACAGCCAAGACCAATCAGCCGTGTCTGTGTTCATGTGATTTGAGGTTATATATCCTCTGGATCACGCAAATGAAGATCCTGACATCACAGGGTGCGAGGGCGTAAATAAAAACGTGCTTTGGTCACCCACTGACGTCATTTCGAGACTTTAAATATCAGGTTGCAACTTTCTAATCACAGCGTTATAAAAACATGTCGTAGTGACCATTTAAACACTGCAATAGACAACAAAACATACCTTATACAGAACATTGTCATTGTAATTGTCATATAGCAAATGTAGTGATATTGCCAAAGGGAGTATTATGCAAATAAGCTTTTTCAGAATTAGATAAATCACCAAACTGAACCAACAAAATTAACTTCTATTTTCAGATCTCTTAAATTGAGATATTAAATTGCTGGCCAAAATCAATATTAAATTCCAGTACAAATATATTCATGCATTCATCTGCCGAACCTGAAGCCTATCTCAGCCAAATTTGAGTGAAGGCAAGGTACACCATGAACAGCACGCCAGTGCATCACGGGGCCAACATACAAACAGAATTATCTACACTTACACCTAGGGTAAATTTGGAACAGCTAACTACCCTGATTGGCATGTTCTTGGACTGTTGGAGAAAACCGGAGTACCCAGAGGCAACGCACACAAGCAGGGAAAGAACATGCAAACACCACACAGATATGCCCTCGGTGAGTCTGGGACTCAAACCCAGGACCTTCGTCCTGTGAGGCGGACATGCTAACCACTACACCACCATGCCATCCCAATACAAATATCACCTCTACACTGATTTGGGTCTCGAAACATCAAGACCTGAAAAGAACCCTTAATGTTCTTCGGCTTGCCAATCTGGAGGAACCCTTGAAGATTTTATATTAAACCCTATGATAGTTTCTTATCTCTTCATAGAAAGAACGTTTCTTTAAGAGACTGCAGAAAGTTTGACCTCTTCGTGCCGTGGCATTTAATAATGGTCCTGTTTATCCCAAGCTGCCATAGGAATACCTGTCAGAGAATCTAACCTCTGACTGGTTACCTTGGATGAATCAAATAAAGAAGTGTATCAGAACTTTATCAGTGGGAAAATAAAACCTTAGAAAATAAACTGTGTCAGAACGTAACACAATGAAATGACTGTAATATTGAACTGAATAATGAAATACTGTAAATACTCAAATCCACATATATCAGGCTTTCGGACAGGACATTTGTAAAAAATGTGCTTAAAAAAATCATCACTGCGTACACTGTTTGATAAATATGTTGAAGTGAAGAGTATCTGGTCAAATCCTATTTTGTTCATGTGTTCTCAGTGTGGTGTATAAACCTTTATGTAATATGATGCAATTTTACTGTATGTACACCTGAGCGTGACACTGTTCTTCATAGTAAAAGGTCATCTTTGTTGACAAAATCTGTTTGAACTCTTCTTTTCTGCTAAGTAGGGGCTTATTGCGCTTTTTTCCGCCTGGCTGCCTAATTGACAGAGCCATTGGCAAGAGCGTAATCTCACAAGGAAGTAATTACATAGATAGCCTTGGTAGAATTGTCTCACAACCTACATGAGCTTCTTCAAAGGGGGGAGGGGAGGGAGGGAGTCTGACTGGATAGCGGTGATGCACAGATGATTGATGGAGACATTAGAAACCACCCACACCGAGCATAAAGACTATAACTCATCATCGTCATCACCATTAACCGCAACAACATTTCAGAAGTCTGGGAAATGGAGTAGATCCAATTTTAAAGAAAGAATTGTACTCTTTTGTTGAGATGAAGTCCATGCAACAAGTGCGGTTCGACTAGACAGCATCTATACTTGAATCGAAAGAAGTGTAATAGCTTGGAAAAGACCAGGCATACTTCCTGTGGTGAGAATGACTAGCTCTGAACCACGGCATGTTCAAAGGTCCCTTGTAGGAGTATTCTCATGGCTGAGAAATTTACAGATAAGTATCTATGACAGCAGTCATAAAGAGCCTGGCAGACCATTTGATTTTAAATGAAGACTATGATCTTTTATAGAATTATTACTGTTTACTCAGCTTACAGTAAATATTTTTCAAATATTGAAGAAGATAAAGCACTCCATGGCTCATTATGCATGAAATAAAGGGCACAATTCATACAATTGTAAGTAATACACTCTGATCTCACACTTTTTTTCTTCCTTCTTAAAATGTTAGGAAGGTTTTGTTCAGCTTCAGAACAGCAGGAAATCACACAGCATCTAACGTCTATATTGAGCATCTGATACAGTGGCAGAATGGTTAAAAGGGTATCTGAAAAGTCAGTATACCATGTTCTAAGGAACCCGAGCTTAACACAACAACAGCTATTCATAAATAAACAGAACAGAACACACACATCTCTGAATGGTAAATCCCCATGCAATCTATTTAAATATCAACCATCTGTCGACATTGTACTGAAATTAATTGTATGTATGAGACATAGCATTGCCATAATTATTTAAAAATAAACCTTGGAAACCCATTTTGTTTAACAGTGAAAGCTTTATAGGTCATTTATAATTTCACTGCAGAATATATTCACTGCCACGAAACTATATGCACTTTTGTCTTATTTCAGCAACATGGAAACCACAATAGTAATGTCCTTAATAAGGATTTAAAAAATCTTAAAAAAAAAATCGCATGGCTGCTCAGTGGCGCAGTGGTTAGCATGTCTGCCTCACAGCAAGAAGGTCCTGGGTCAATTCCTGGGCTTCGGTGTTTCTGTGTGGAGTTTGAATGTTCTCCCCATGCCAGTGTGTGCTTCCTCCAGCACTACGGTTTCCTCCAACAGTCCAAAACCATGCACATTAGGCTGACTGGCGGTTCTAAATTGCCTCTAGGTGTGAGAGTTAGTGTAAATGGTTGTATCGCCCAGAGTCGGCTGAGATGGGCACCAGCCTCCTAATTTGGATTAAGCGGTTCAGAAAATGAATGAATGAATGAATGGCTTAGAAAATTAATAAAATGAAAAAAAATATATAAAAACGTGAAGGCTGTGAGGGCTATAAAGGCAGATCAGAGGCTGTTCTGGTTGAATGGAATCCTTTAGGAGAGGTGGCATAGTATTCAGGTTTCATAGCAATTACATTACTTCTCTGATGAGCTTTTAACATCTTATCCAGAGACTGGTAGATTTATGACCCCACCTACTAAGATCTGAAAAGAAAGTATGATAGTTTTGTGAGACAAGAGACAGTTTGGGTTTGTTGTGACAGATGGAACCAAGTCACTGTGGCCAGACACACTGTCATGTAGCCTGCTGTATATTTGTCATCTAATTAATGTAATTATTTACATTAACCTCTTAAGATCCCACTGTCCTCATATGAGGACATCATATTTTCTCCCAAATACATTTTATAGTTAACATAAAATCCTCATATGAAGGCAGTTGGATATTACTTCATCAAGTTCAATATTTATCAGGTGGTAAGGAACAAAAACGGTGTGAATAAATGACAAGATGAACAACATTAGGGTTTGGGGTTTACTGCATTAAGAGTCAGTTCTATAATTTGATTCTGACGTCAACCAACATATAAGCTAATGGCTAAATAATCATTTTTTGCCTTGTCATAAAAATAACTGTCGTAAAATGTTAGGAGAAGATTGAGTGACACTGGAACTGATACAATTGGCTTACAATGGGACACATGACCCAAGCCAATACTAGTTATCCTTTATGTCAAGGATGTCAAACTCTTTTTTACTGAGGGCCACATCACAAAAATTCTCCTTCAACAAGGGCTGAATAATCACTGAACATCCAGTTCAAAAAGGGCATGAAATGAAATCTCCATGGCAAAATGTTTAGTTAAGATATTTATTCATTCATTCATTTTCTAAGCCACTTAATCCTAATTAGGGTCGCGCGGAGGCTGGCGCCAATCTCAGCCGACTCTGGGCGAGGGCGGGGTACACCCTGGATAGCTCGCCAGGCCATTGCAGGGCAGATATTTATTCTCTTTTCCTTTTTTTACTTTCCTTTTCTGACAACACTTGACAGCGAATAGTCAAGTCAAGTCAGTTTTATTTGTATAGCGCTTTTTACAATTGACATTGTCACAAAGCAGCTTTACATAGTA